>JBBPRA010000311.1:0-30602 GCA_038092775.1 Boletus rubescentipes | reverse complement strand
CTCGTACAACATGTCACGCACACCATCTCGCGGCCGAAACTCAACGCCCACATTACCCGATAGCACTGTTGGAATTCTTGGTCCAGCAGCTTTCCCCTCAGACTCAGAGGACTTCACCAGTGCAACTGTACCAACTAGTGCAAGTGCGACCACAACTAGGTGAAGCTGCTACTATGGAACCACACGGGTGCCACATAATCTAGTGTTACCCAGTGGCGACTGGGTGCGATCACGTGAACCATCACCTGTACAACTGTGGCACACATCGCCGGGCATCATGGATGAAGGGACTGACGATGAAGTGGACAATGTCCATTTTATGCTAAAGAAATCCATTGACCCATCGAAATTTGTTCATTTATTCTGTATCAAGCCAAAACTAAACTCGACCAACTATGCCATATGGACCGACGCTATGCTACGCGCGCTCCAGACTGTCTCCCTCCACACCTATCTAGACCTCAACTTTACCATATCAACAAGCGATACAGAAGATACTAAACATCATGCTGTACACTGGCAGAAAGCAAACCTATTTGTCTGCTTGGTATTAACTGCAGCAATGATGGAGGAGAAACAGCATGAAATTGGCCACCTACCAATGGCAGCGGAAATATGGACGGAAGCCTGTCGCTTATATATGGGTTCGACAGTGACAGACTGGACATTAACCATAATGGCACTCGTGACCACCCACTACAATGATGGCAAGGATGCAACAGCACACATCACAAAGATGAAAACCTATCATCGTGACCTGCTATTCATGCAACACGACATTGACGATGAACTATTCGCATGCTTTCTGTGTATATCTATGCCATTGAGCTGGAACTATGTATTTGCAGCCTTGCTGGAGCACTATACATCAGCCAAAGTGGAATGACGCATCCGAGACAAATACGGAGTGTGCACGTCACAAGACAATACTTCATTACAAGCGGTACGACCTAAAAAGAAGCACTACTGTGACAACTGCAAGCTCCCCAGTCACTGGACCAAGGACTGCTGGGCACCAGGAGGTCCGATGCATGGGAAACCGTGGGAATCAAAGTTGAAGAAGACGGATGAGGGGACTAAAGACAAAGATAAGCAGACCGAGAAATCTGTCCAAGGCACTAAAGGCAATGCTAAGCCCAAACGGGCAAACCAAGCCATTGCGGAGGATGTGGATCATGAGCCAGACCAAAAGGCATCCAATAGTGACCTCTCAGCGTACCTCACTGCTCAAAATATGTCCCACTCTTGCTTCAGCTGGATATTAGACAGTGGATCAACCAACCACATCTGTACAGAACAGTCAGCATTCACCACATTTACTCCGACAAACAGCATCATCAAGGGCATTGTTAAAAATGGCCCGATGTTGCAAGTTCTTGGCATCGGAACTGTACTAGTCATGGTATCCATAAAAGGCAGAGAAGATCGAACAATAAAGCTACTTGATGTGAGCTACTGCCCAAATGCACACGACAACCTCATGTCAGAAAGCCGGAGGGACACCATGGTATGGAGATCACTAAGCAGAACGGGCAACTTGTGATCAAAAACTCAAAAGGCGAGACCATAATGGAAGGCTACCTACAAGGAAATCTATATGAGATCAACAGTATAATTGCACCACCAACTGCACACTATAATGCTGCATTCTCTGCCTGCACCCCACCTAATCTTGACCTTTGGCATGCCCGATTGGGCCACATTAGCCTAAAGAGCCTACGCTATCTCAAATGCCACCAGCTTGTTACTGGATTTGACCTACGTGGTAATGGTGACCTTGCGCCCTGCAATGGCTGCACAAAAGGCAAACACCACCAAGCGCCATTCCCCATCACCACCACTAACCGTGCAATCACCATCCTCAAACGACTCCATATGGACCTACAAGGGCCATTCGACAAGTTGATCCAGGGCTATGTGTATACATTAGGAGTAATCGATGGCTACAGCTGGAAAGGATGGAAGGAGTATCTAAAGCATAAAGACGAAGCTCCTGCTCTCATCAAGGCTCTCATCCAACGGCTTGAGACCTCAACTGGCCAACGTGTCAAGTACATCCGCTCTGACCGTGGCAGCGAATTCATCAACTCTAAATTACAAACCTATCTCCATGAGAAGGGCATCACACATGAAATGACTGCACCACACACTCCCCAACAGAACGGCGTGGCTGAACGTTTCAACCAGACTACTCATGAGAGTGCCCTCGCCATGCTCGAGGATGCTGAGCTGTCGTGTGGCTTCTGGCCTGAAGCGCATGCGTACGCCAACTATGTATGCAACCATAGCCCCACAAAGGCCCTTGACTGCTCAACCCCCAACGGGACCTTCTATGGCAAAACACCCAGTGTGGCTGCACTGCGCATTTTTGGCTCTCACTGCCATGTTCGTGTCCCACCTGACCAGCACCAGAAGCTTGATGTGCATTCTCTCAATGGCATCTTCTGCGGCTTGGAGCACCAATCCAAGGCTTACAAGGTCTGGATTCCCAACAAACACAAGTTCGTCACCTCACGCGATGTCATCGTGTATGAAAAAGTACCTACACACGACGATGATGATGAACTACCTCCACCTACCACTCTCACCCAGGGGGTGCCCTCAATGACTGTCCCTGCTCAGTTTGAGGGGGTGTCACCAGATATGTATTGACAATCTAACCAGTGACACCATCGCCAAATCACCATTGCGACCAGCACTGCCTGCTCCTTCTCACAAACCAACTACACCCTCTCTTGTCATGCCTGCCTCGCCTTCTAAACCGCAACTGCATGCTCCCATTCCTGAACACGAGCAAGATCCTGCACCACCACAACTCCACTGATCTGAGCGTGTCACACGTCCATCCTGGAAGAAAGAAGCAGCAGACAGACAAAGAGAAAAGGATGAGAAAGAAAAGGCAGACCATAAAGCACAATGAGACACATGCAAAACACGGCCACTGGACCCACCACCTGTTGAAGAACTGGAACCACTAGAATCAACAGAAATTGGTAACGTTGCGAAACTGGCATACGTCGCAGCGCATGGTGGAGACATCCCAAATAACTTCAAGCAGGCAGTATCAGGCGAAAATGCAGATCAATGGTGGAAGGCAATGCAGGAGGAGATGGACATGCTGCAGAAAAGAGGTACATGGAAGCTCATTGAGAGACCGAAAGATTGTAAGGTCATAGGCTGTCACTGGGTCTACGCTATCAAGTATGGACCAAATGGTGACATATTACACTACAAAGCCAGACTCGTCGCACAAGGGTACTCACAGATTCCCGGTCTCAACTATAGTGATACCTTCTCGCCAACTGTCTGACTCGAGTCACTTCAAGTTATCCTACATTATGCAGCAGCCCACGGATGGTACTGCGGTCAAGACGACGTGACAGGCACATTCCTACATAGCAAAATTGACCACAAAATCTATATGCGCCAACCCGATGGTTTCAACGATGGCAGCGGACAAGTAGCAGCTCTTCTACTCAGCCTATACGGGATTAAACAAGGTTCTCACCTATGGAACAAACATATGAACTGACATCTGACAATGAATGGCTTCGTTCGTCTCCTCCTGGACTATGCCATCTACACATGTCAAACCGAAACTGGCTGGTCGATCACCACTATTCATGTCGACAATGCCCTTACTGTCACCAATACCAAACACATGCTTGCCAAAACGCACACGCTACTTCATAGGCTATTTGAGATGAAGGAGGAAGACCCAGACTGGTTAATGAACTTCCAACTAATTGACGACCACAAATGCCACACCATCACCATCTCGCAGACCAAGTATATCGATACACTACTCAAACGACATTGAATGGAGTCGTGCACACCAGTATCTATGCCTATGGAAGCTAGCTTGGTATTGTCGAAGAAGGACTGTCCAAGCACAGACGATGAAAAGGCCAAAATGGCCCAATTCCTGTACAGGGAAGTACTCAGCACTATCACCTGGCTTGCTGTTGTGTCACATCCCGACCTCACGTTCGCCGCCAGTTACCTTGGGCAATACAGTGCCAATCCTGGAAAACCCCACTGGAAGGCCTTGCTCCACGTTCTACAATATCTACAGGGCACGCATGAACTCACACTCATGCTCGGACGTGTCAGCGATGCCGACCCTGACATCCTAACTGGCTACACTGATGCAAATTGGGCACGCAACATCAACAACTACCACTCAACCTCTGGCTATATATTCAAACTCGGAGACACTGTCATCTCGTGGAACAGCAAAAAGCAGGCCACGGTTGCAATTTCATCGACGGAAGCCGAGTACATTGCTGTGTCACACGGCGCAAAGCAGGCTGTGTGGCTGCGTCAACTTCTCATCCACGCAGATATTGCTGGAAAACCACCACCACCTACCACATTCTATGTCGACAACACCGGTGCCATATCGCTCACCAAGGAACCGCGCTTCCATTCCCGCACATGCCATATACCTATACATTATCATTTCATATGTGAATTAGTCGAGAACAACACTCTTAACATAAAGTACATACCTACCGCCGACATGCTCACTGACAGATCTACCAAACCGCTCGCTTGTCCCGGACATTTATTTTTTATTGATAGACTCTACCTATGCTCGGACTGAGGGGGTGTGTTGGAGATACAGCCGTTCGTAGTAGTTACCTATATTTCCTTATTTGGTACACTTGGACAATACGCTATGTGTTCGCCTCATGTACAAGTTTTTCCCTCCAGTCCATTACATTCGACTGGAGGTAAGCACTACATTCATTCCTACGATACAACGCTTACTTACTGTACCTGTAGCTCACCAGCTCGCTTGTTAGGTCCGACTCACACACACGCTAACATCTAGAAGGATCGTGAAGTTGTATACTAAATAAATGACAGATTCTATTATCATTTGTTCCCAACACCACACTAAATCGGATGTCTGTTGTGCAGGGTGGAAACATGGGCTAGAGAGGTGTGCCCATGATTGCACTGACTGCATGATTAGGGTCATTCAAGTTGTAGGTACATATTGATTCATTAGGTTTCTCTGTCAGGTAGAGTCGCTTATCGCCTTGACAACTCACTTCCCAGAACAACTGAAGTCAATCTGTGGCTGTTCTTATCAATTGAAGCTTCTCAGGGAACAATCCAAGTCAGAGTGTGAAAGGAAGGCTTGTGATAATGAGCATGTGCTCATGCTGGGTTTCCTTCATTTGCCTACCTCATTCCTCATATCCACATTGATGTTTTGCTGCCTGCAACCATGAGCCAGGAGCAACTTCGTTTTCATGTCCCTGATGTCAAGTTTCGAGTCCTCATCATCAGCAGGGCCAATGCAGGAAAGACATCCATTTTGAAGAGAGTCTGTGAGACAACAGAGAGTCTGAAGGTATACAGGATTAAAGATGATACTCATGAAGAGGTTGGTGTGAATTGTCTCACTCCAAGCAGTTCTGAGCTTATTGCTCAATTAGATTCATCTTGATCCCACTGCCAAGGTCAGTCAATAGTCTATGAATGTGACAACCTTTTCTGATTGGCGGTCAACAAGCGTGGTGATCACAATATCAAGGATGAGCTTGTGTTCACCAATCATGATGGATACATTTTCCATGATTCATGTGGATTCGAAGCTGCAAATGAAGACGAGTTACAAGTTGTACAAGATTTTGTGCATGCGAAGGCAAGCACTTGCCAACTCAAGGATAGGTTACATGCAATCTGGTTTGTCATGTTGATCTACAGTATATGCAAGCTAAATAGTGTCCAGGTACTGCATTCCAATGGAGAATGATCGACCTGTTCTCGACATGAAATTCTTTGGCTCCATCTGTCTGGACAAGAATGGTATGTATAATGTTTGTTGTCATACAGGTTGTGCTCAGTGCTCAACATGTAACACAAAGTTCCTGTTATTGCAGTGTTTACCAAGTTTGACCAATTCAAATGTGATATCAGGATGAAAATGGGAGGCATATCTGAAGGAAATGCTAAGTTGACCTTGAATGATCAGGTTGAGAAGATCTTTCAGGAGCAATACTGGAATGTAATAAAGAATCACTCACCAAGATATGTTAGATTAGAAGGTGTGTGTATCTGACATGGTTGGTATGAGCTGGTGCTTCATTCAATATTGCAGGAATGCACAAGGGTAAATCTTGTGATGCCCTGATTGTGGAAACAGCAAGTGCATTGAGCAATGAGGTGGTAACACTGATGCTACTTGCTGTCCAAAGAGGAAATCTAGAGACAAGTATAAAAATGGCAGTAGAGAGGTGAGAATGGGGCAAATTCTAAACTCAGAGCTTATATGTTATAGGACAAGTCTTGATGGCAATAGAGAAATCATCATCAAGTCATGCATCAATTGGTTTCCACATTTATGGGTAAGTAAAACAAAGTGGTTTCAGTGAGAATTAATAATTGACCAAATATGTATACTAGTTTTGGGTGGGACTCTAAGTTTCATGATGAATAAATAAAGGCTAATATGTGATACTCATTATTTCTCTGGAAAATTGGTCTTCAGTCAGTGAGTAAGACCATATTTATACTTTGAGTGTCATTGTAATTCAAGGTCTGTTATGACCAATTGTTGTTAGAAAGTAAAGTGATCTTATGTGATAGCTGGCATTCCAAGGCTAATGGTTCCTGTCCATTCCTGCTCTCCAGTCTGTGAGTGATGTCATGTAATAGATGTCATTCCAAGGCTCACAGTTTCTGTTCCATTCCTGCTCTTCAGGAAGTGAGTGATGTCATGTGATAGCTGACATTCCAAGGCTCATGATTTCTGCCCCATTGCTGCTCTCCAGTCTGTGAGGGATCTTATATGATAGCTGGCATTCCAAGGCTCATGGTTTCTGCCCCATTTCTGCTCTCCAGTCTGTGAGTGATCTTATATGATAGCTGGCATTCCAAGGCTCACAGTTTTTGTCCCATTGCTGCTCACCAGTCTGTGAGTCATCTCATTTGATAGCTGGCATTCCAGGGCTCATGGTTGCTGTCCCATTCCTACATTCCAGTCTGTGAGTGATCTCATGTGATAGCTGGCATTTCAAGGCTCACAGTTTCTGTTCTATTCCTGCTCTCCAGGAAGTGAGTGATCTCATGTGATAGCTGGCATTCCAAGGCTCATGCTTTCTGTCCCATTTCTGCTCTCCAGTTTGTGAGTGATCTCATGTGATGGCTAAGATTCCAAGGCTCATGGTTTTTGTTCCATTCCTGCTGTCCAGGAAGTGAGTGATCTCATGTGATAGCTGGCATTTCAAGGCTCATGGTTTCTGTTCTATTCCTACTCTCCAGGAAGTGAGTGATCTCATGTAATAGCTGAGATTCCAAGACTCATGGTTTCTGCCCTTTTTTTGCTCTCCAGCTTGTGAGTGATCTCATGTGATAGTTGAGATTCCAAGGCTCACAGTTTCTGTCCCATTCCTGCTCTCCAGGGAGTGAGTGATCTCATGTGATAGCTGGGATTCCAAGCTTCATGATTTCTGCCCCATCCTTGCTCTCCAGTCTGTGAGTGATCTCATGCAATAGCTGGGATCCCAAGGCTCGTGATTTCTGCCCCATCCTTGCTCTCCAGTCTGTGAGTGATCTCAGGTAATATCGTAGCTGGGATTCCAAGGCTCATGGTTTCTGTTCCATTCCTGCTCTTCAGAAAGTGAGTGATCTTATGTGATGGTGATAGTTGGCATTCTATTGCTCATGGTTTCTGTATCATGCCTATTTGGCAAACTGTAAGTGCACTATTTAATGTTTTCCATTATGTATATCTATTTGTTTTTGTTAACATATCTCTTTAGAAGCCCATTGTTGATCAATTCACTCAACTCCTCCACAAGGTATGATAGTTATTTATCATTTACATTTTGTTTATATATCCATTAGATTAATGTGGACACTCTGGAGAATGAACTTCTAGCACATCAAACTTTACTTGGTATGCAATATATCATTTACATGAACACTTATTAATTTATCTGTAGTTTCAACCTTGCTTCTGGAATGTGCTACAATTCTATATGCATCTACTGATGCCACCAAAGAGAATGCTTTGCATGCAGCCTATGATGGGTTTAACAGGTCACACAATGATCTTCAAGCAGACCTTTTCTCTTTATCTGCACACCATTCACATGAGGATTTGTTTGCATTCCTTCAAAAGCATGAACTTGGTGAGTCCTTTGTTGTTTTTTCATATACCATATGCTTACCCTTCTTAGCCATATCTTAGCATCTATGCTGCTTTGACTGCCTTGACATTTCCTTTCATTTGAGATGTACATATGATGTACCAGTAGTATGCAAATTTTCACATCCAATGTCCAGTATATCACAAGGCAATCATTCATACATATGATGAGTACTAGTTTGTCATTCCAGCTTGTTGAAACCAGGATATAATATAGTAGATGATGCACAAAGCCAACCAGGCATCCTCTACAAACTTGGCCCTTGGCACACCACCTGCCCATGCTCACCTCCCCTTACACACTCTCCCTCAACATCTGTCACAAAATCTTGCCCAATGCACTAGAGGCCACCCACATCATACATGTCAACACCCATCCCCCCAAACACGCACGCACGCACCTTTTCGGAATCTGGTCTACCAAAACGACACTCCCGCACAGCTTGTGCACTGCCACACGCTTCGCGACCCATGTCTGTACTTGCAACGCGAGTGCAGCATGCTCCTATGGTGCGAGCGAGCATATGGGGACAATATACGCTCTGCCGTCCGTTCAGTCATGTGCGCGAACAACTTAGGACTTGGACACACCTGGGCAACTTGGTCGCTTCCTCCTCGCTCACAACGCCCACGACAGCCGCATCCGCCACCTCTGGGTGTTGAAGCAACAGCGCCTCGAGCTCCGCAGGTGCTACTGCGCGTCCGTCGTCTAAGATCAGCGATACACACCTAATGCCATACAAACCCACTTGCCTTGGAAACCCTTTAGAAATGGGGATGAACAACAAGATCGAGTGACCGAGGTTCGACACGTACCTTGTACTTGACAAGTTCCTTGTGTCAATCAATGATCATAAGGAACCCCTCTGCGTCGCTGACCACGATATCCCCCACCTCGAACCACCCATCGGGGGAGATCCCCGTCTCCGTTGCACTCGGATTCCCCAAGTAGCCCTACTCGCGCGTGGGCGACCCGGACCGAACGCCAACAGCGCAAAACAGACACCTTGACCACAGTCGGCCCTCGGACTCACATCTCGCCTGCCCCTTCCATGTTCGTAATGACCTGCAACACCCGTAAAACCCGTGTACGTATTGCTGAGCGACGCGCTCACCTCGCGCGTCTTCGTGTACCAGTCGTACTTCAAGATTAGGAAGCACACGCCCGACAGAACTAATATGCATGTTGGCATCATCCGGGTGGATGTAGCCTGCAAGACAGCGACGTCGGCAACCACTTTTTGGAGACACGTGCGGATGATGGCGACGAGGTCTGCCCAAGGGCGCAGCGCCCGAGTAGAGGATACGCATCGACATCATGTCATACTTTTCGACAGCTATCCTGGGGGAAATCGATCGGTACATGGAATCAGATATTCGAAAAAAAAACACGCACCCTCGTGACGCACGAGCATTACCAACATGGGTGGGACAACCAAAACAATCGTCGCCCTGTACCTCGCCACAGCCTCATAAAACCGCACCGGGTTGAATCCAGCCATGACTACCGTCGGCGTGCACAACGAGAGCGGAAACATCAACAGCTCGGCGGCGCCATAAATGTGGTAGTACGGCAACGACCCGAAAAACACGTCCGGTTGCGGGCCCTCCCCAGGCCACGACTCGGCGAGACCCGGCGTCATGGGAGGCCAGGCAGGTCTGAGAATCTCGAGGAGCGGCCGCCCGAGACGAGGTTAAAGTGCGTCGTCTCGACGACCTTTCCCAGACGAGTAGCACAGATAGAGCGTTTCGTTCGCCCGTTCCCAATCAAAGCGGACCTCGCTCTCAATCGCCCCATGTCCAGATAACGCTTCGAGACGCACAAGGTTGGCAGCGTCTGCACCGGTGAGCCATTGCGAAGTCACCATGACAACGCAAGCACGGATGTCAGACTCGGAGTAGCCGAGGGACTTGAATGCAGCGTGGACGAGGGGGACGAGGGGTGGGCGGGAAAAGATGAGGTGGGCGTTGACGTTGGCATATTGGTAGGCGAGTTCAGTGTGGGTATAGGCACTGTTAGCGAGGGTGCAACCCCGTGCAAGAGGACGGACGGGCCAGACGACGGAGTCGGGAGAGAAAACGAATACGGTGGAAGGTGGAGGGAGTTCGCAAACTGCAGAGCATACGAGCGGAGGGCAGCGCGTGTGAGGACAGTCGCGGTGGTCGCATCGATCGAGAGCATAATTGCCTATCGGCATCCTCTTAGATGGGTGGTCACCAGACTATGCTACAGCACCGCCCACTTCGAATGGAGAGTTGGACGAGGTAAGCCGTGACGATGAGAACAGATGACGACAAAGCCGCACGTCTAGGAGATGGCGCTCTCCTGGTTGTCCGTTTTTGTTCTGCTTCAGTAAGACAAACCCATCTGGCTCCCCCTTGCACTGGGACTACAAACTTGTTTCTGTACTCGGACGTCGTGTAGCCTCGACCGAGTCGACTCAGAAGTCCAGTTTCGCACGTCAACTTGCAATTTCCCGCAAAATCGCAAAGGGGGGGTGGGACTACAGAACCCACTACTACCGTAGCGGGAATTATGAAGGCGACGTCGGAGACGCAGTAGCATTCGGCGTAGGACTAAGTACAACGAGAAGCGATCTCCAGATACACAAATCTCCTAGACGTCCGAGTCTCTTCCCTCTTGCAGTACAACCTTGGAACCATAGCCCAACCTGTCAAAACTAGGTAACGATATGGGCGCAAGTAGTACCAGTACCGGGAGTCATAGTTTGCAACCATCAAGTCCCTACTTGGATATAGAGAGGATATCTTCGAGCGAGATAGAAGACCTATCGCACATTCCACGGAATATTCCGTCTGGCGCGCTAAACAAGTTTGCTGGGGTATCAAATTCCTAGTTCATCATTATTCTTTTTGAATAAGCTTCTCCATGCGAAAGCCAACATATACTTACCGCGATCATGCCGGCGTCGAGAACACAAATACGGTCGTAGGATATGATTGTGCGCAAACGATCTACATGGTGGTCAGGAAAAACGCGGTGGGATGATTCGAGTGAAACATACGAGCGATGCATAGGATTGTACGTCCTTTGAATTCAGTTGCGATGGTAATTTGGATCTTTCCATCGGTCTCGTAATCCACGGATGCTGCACAAGCATGAGCTACTGTGTTCTGACGGACATACGCAAGATATTACCTGTGGCCTCATCAAGGACGAGGATTTTCGTATCATGGACTAAGGCTCGTGCCAGGGATACTAGTGATCGCTTTGCGACAGTCAACAACCAGAAAAAGATGAAAGACGGGTGAGAACTTTACCTGACCAACTGACAAGTTGCTGCCTTCGCCCTCGATCGGAGTATCTAGATCGAAGCGACCGCCAACGGCCTGGGCGTCGCCTTCGGAAGTCGTTTTGGGTGAAGAAGGCTGATTCTCCTCCGTGTCAACGAGGTGTGCCCGCTTAAGAGCATCCCAAAGGTGAGCATCGTCGTACAAACCGAACGGGTCTAGGTTAGTCCTGAGAGTACCAGAGACTGAGAAGCCTATTAGCAAAGCGAAATATTCAAAGATGTATATGGCTTACAAAGGAACTGTAAAAAAATGCAAAGCTGGTCAATGCTATCTATATCTTGATCTCATGAGGTGCGACTTACGGCGTCCTGTGGAATAATCGCGAGGCCCTTCCTGAGTTGTTCTAATCCCATTTTTGAGATATCGACACCGTCAATATGAATACTTCCTGACGAGAGTTCCACAAGTCGATACAAAGCGGTCATGATCGACGATTTCCCAGCTCCAGTTCTGTGAGAAGTGTCAGCAAAGAGAGTTTCAGTACCAGGGGATGGATGAGTACCTGCCGACGATACCAATCTTCTCTCCTGGCGCAATGACCACACTCAAACCTTTAAGCACGGGGGGCAACTCAGAACGATACTTCATGACCACATCTTTCATGACAATGCGGCCTTCAAAGGGCCAGGAAGGCGGCGCTGGGCTGTCCTTGACCTTGTGAGGGGCTTCTTGTTCAATCTCGCTGGCGTAGTGGATAATTCGCTCCACAGCATTCATATCGTTCTCCACCTCTGCAACTTGACGGACCATCATTCCAAAGGACTCGAATAACAAGTCAGTTGACTAACGTCGTATTGGTTAATCTGTGTACACACCTGTTGCACCATCAGAATGTAAGACAGAACCACCCCGATCTGTCCCGACGATATACTAAAGCGAGTACCAACTACTAAAATGGCCACCGTGAACGTGAGGGTCGCTCCAAGCAGATCCAGGCGTATACCAAGCCAGCGCTAGTAAGATAAATTAGGGACATCTGGCGGCAATGGCAGTCAGTTCGCTCACCTGATTCGTTATCGTCAACCAATATGCTCTTGGAGGCCAATCAGAGTCGGCAATAATGAGTGCTCTGCTCATCATGACTCACCGATTCTCGATGTCAATGAGTTCGACGTTCTCCTTCTTGAATCGATCAGTCTCACCATACGCGGAGATCGTCGTCAATCCTGATAGCGACTCAGAGAAGTGAGCATATAGAGAGCTACGCAAGATAGCATCTGCGAATGATGATCAGGTTTACGAGCCAATAGTCAATGTTAAACGTATACCAAGCCGCTGTGATCAAATCAACCTTTGTGAAAAGATACACCATTGGGAACGTACCTTGAGTTCTCTTGAGCTTGATCGATAGAAGAACGCAGCATAGAAATAGCAACCCATGATGAAAAATAGGGCCAACAAAAACCAAGGCAAGACAATGGATATAAGAATGATAGCACCGATGATGGTAGAGATGGTAATGCTCAGCATGCGTACCGAGTCGCTAATGAGATTATCAACAGAGTCGATATCTGTGGAATAACTCAACAAGGGGAATGAAAAGTTCAACGAATATACCTTTGGCGAAGCGATTCATGATGCGGCCAAGAGGCTGCCAAAGACACAGATTAGTGATAGCGTTAAAGATTCAACACGTTCAGCTCACCGTCGTCTCAAAGAAACTCATGGGAGCGTGGAGGATACGCGTGATGGCTCTCTGACAGGATCGCGTGAGTATTTTGATTCGAACAGATTCCAGAAACTTACCTCGTGCAATCTTTGCGATGCATGATAAGTCAACATTGCAAAAGATGCACCCGTAAAGAACATGTTTAGCGCTTGCAAAACACCAAGAGCAGCATAGATGCCCATCTGCAAACCCTGCGTAAGTCGCCACCCTCAGATGAAGTAGTAGGCCACATACATAGAAGCCTCGCGGATAATTCCATTTTCCTTCCTCCCAGTATACAAGCCTAGTGATACCAAAATGAGGACCGAAATGACTCGAAAGGAAAACTGTACTGACCAATACGATAACATAATACTCGAGCCTTGCAAGAGAGCAAGGGACAGAAATACGATCGGCACAAGAATCGTGCCATTTCCAGCAGACAAATATCCCCGGTAGACTTTCCATGAAATGGCGCCGGTATTCCGCTCCTCTTCTTGCATCATGGCCTTGCCCTTGATGTCGACATTTTGCTCTTTCTTGTTACTGTGAACCATTTCGCTCTTCTCTTTGGCACTGTTGTCTTGTCGTGAACCGAACTCTTGTACGAACTTGCAAAACGCGCCTTCACTCGCCATCAATGCTTCAAAGGTACCACGCTCCGCAATCTTGCCATCGACCAATGTGTAGATATAATCGGCTTCTGGGAGGAAGTGTAATGCGTGCGTCACGAGAATCCGAGTTTTGCCTGCCGTATCACTTTTGAGAACATTCGAGAATACAGCCTTTCCGACATGAGCATCTAGTGCGGAAAGGGGATCCTAGAAACGAGTAAATATCCAAACTGCGATAAAGAAAAGGAGGACAAACGTCAAATATCATGATATCCGAGTTACAGTATATAGCCCGACAGATGTTAATTCGTTGTTTCTGACCACCCGAGAGGGAGATCCCCTTTTCGCCGACCTCAGTCACGTCGTAGCCAGGGAGCATCTGCAAGTCCGGTTCCAGACAAGAATCACGAACGGCCTTCCAATATCTTTCCTCCTCAAATGGTCGTCCGAAACAAATATTCTCTCGGATCGTAGCATTCTGGATCAATGCGCCAATCATTTATCATAGCAAGCTGAACAAATCGTACCTGGATCCAGGGGGTCTGAGGACAGTAAGCAACTGAACCACCGAACTCGACGTTGCCAGCAACCCGTCTCATCTCGCCAATCATGGCCTGAAGCAGAGAGGTCTTACCCGCTCCTATAGCCCCGACAATTGCAACGAGCTTGCCGCGATGGATCTCCATATTGATACCTCTGAGTTTGAAGATATTCTCTTCATCGACCAGTTGGGACGAGGGCGATGGCGGAGTCATTGGTTCGGATTTCGAGTTTCTCGTCGTGTTACGTGTCTTGGGATCCTCGGGTCTTGGCGGAGGACTATCCCAGGTGAAGTCTGCGCCATCTATCCTGACTGCCACATCCAAGTTGTTGTTAACCACCAGTGTCCCGTCCGACGTTTCGGCCTCGAAAATCTCGTAAAGACGCTTGCATGCACTGAAAGCATCTGCGATGGAACCGAGTGACATAGCTATATATATAGTACCATCAGTTAGCTTGATTCAAAGTGGCCTGGGATTACGCACGAAGGAGCATGAGGGGAGGTCTAATGAGCTGGAACAAGCTAAGAGAAGTGAAGACATTCGCAGCGGTCAAAGAATGACCGGTCAACGAGTAGGTAATAAACGCGATTACGGCGGCTAGCGTTGGGATGGAAATGGCGAACGCGCTCCAGCCTGCCCGAAGGATCAATAAGGTCCGTATGTAGCTGAAACGCAAGTTCAGTCGGGATAAGAAAGACATGAAATATAGCATACACCGTTTCGAGTTTGCGATATTCAGCGATTCGCTTCAAAAAGGGTACCTCCCACGAGAAGAACTTGATCACCCTTATGCCGCTCAGCATCTCTTGGAGCAGCTTCGAACGCTTATCCGTCCAGGCCATGCTCTTGATCCTGATAGAGAAGAGTCGTTTCATCATCATTGCGTTTATTGGTGTTCCAACAATGAGAAGAGCAAACCCCGCCAATGCGCTCGGGCCAAGGTTGATGAGGAGCAAGATGAGACAGATGGTGAGTTGGATAAGTACAGTCCAAGACATATGGAAATACCCCAAACAGAAGTCGATGCGAGATACGTCGGTGGAGATGTGGTTTACTAGCCTACCATTGGTCATCTGTACGCGGGCGCGAGGGGACAATGAGAGAGCTCGGGAGTAGATCGCCGTAATGAGACCACCACGCAGGAGAACACCGCAGGCCATACTACGATAGGAGAAATGCTGGGTACACCAGGACGCAATCAGCTGTAGAGCGAAGAGAGCGAAACAAAGTCCGATGCCCGTCCCAACCGGTGGCATCGGCGTATCCGCAATATGTCCAGCGTACGACTCTGTAGCGAAGGTGATGATCGCCTGGACCAACGATGAATAACATTGTATATACTGGAAACGAGAACTCATACCTTTACCACGAGAGGGGAGGTAATTTGTGCAGTGTCGCCAATGACCTTCAGAATTCCAGCGGACCAAAAGCGCCATTTGACACTGTCATTCATCGCGAGGATCAGACTGGCTTTACGTTTTCCGCCCTTTTCCCTCCAAGCCTTTTCCCGTTCTACGCGGACGCCACGAATCAACCACCATAGAGACCGGATCCCTGGTCCGACCTGTCCGTTTTCCAGTTGCTCGTTGTACAGCGCTGCCTCTCTGCAGCGGCGTTGAAAGGATTCGAGGATAGCATTTGCAACCTCAGCTGAGGAGTATTCGTCTGGGAGTTTGTACAAGTCCGACGGTTCGAGGGGACGAGCAAAGCCGAGTGAAAGCAGCGGCGTTAGCCAGGCAAACCAGAGCTGACTGAAGAAGCCCGCCGACGCCTCGGGAGTGAGAACTGCATCATGGATGGAGGGCTTCGGGGGAGGAGGGTTTGGATTGTGGATGAAAAAATACCTAGAATGCCTAGAATTGGACAATGGACGATGGTTGTAGTGGACCACGGCACCTGCGGAAGATGGCAGCTCGCTCAGGGAGCGACTTTGGCTTGTCAACTTGCTCTGAGAGGTTATTTGTCTCAACCTTGTACTCTAAATGAGACATGTCAGTGAACCTGACAGAGAGGGGGAATCGCCTCGACTCACTAGTAACCGTAGTTAATATTTAACCCAAGTGTAACGCTTACGGCGGTTGTGCGATCAGATCCAACTCCGGCGGGTTCCGCCGCTCCTACTCGGCAAAACACGAGTGATTCTCGGAATACGTGCATCCAAGATGAATGCTGGTGAAAAAGTTCTTAAATAGCCTTGCCAGCTGGCAGATCAAGACTGGAATCGATAGAGGCCAAGCAACTTACTTCTGTAAAATATAAAATAACTACAGCCTCGGAATTACTGGAGCGCGTGTAACGCGGTATATGTGCTACCGACCATACGCGCCTCTTCATTTGCGCGGGGCCGCCTGAAAGAACAACCATCAGCCTTCTCACACGATCAATCTTTAACCCTTGACCCGACCTGATAGTTTTCCAAGGAGGACTGAGCTCAACTCCGAGGGACGCCCATCCCCTTTACCCTCTTTGGATGATGATCCTCCTTCAGCACTGCCGTGAAGTACTACGCCTATAGATATTCAGTTTCGCGTGACACGAGACACGGATGATATCAATCCCTCTTGAGATTAGATGAGGCCACTCTGATATCACCGACGCAGAGCTTACACGTGAGCCTTCGCTTTGAGAGTTGTTTCGCTCGCCTATCCGGGGGGGCCACCCGAGTACGCGCGAACCGGACGGGAGAGCGTTCCGTCATTCTCATTTCTTCAAAACACCCGAACGAGAAGACCACTTGAAGGCGGGTCGTGAATTGGCGAATGTCAATGCATTGCGAATGTTGTGGTTGTGGAGCAAGAGGCTCAGACTCAGCGGAGGATGAAGCGACGGCACATAGTCACGTCACGCTCCAACTTGCAAGTTGACCATGAGAATACAAATGGCTCACCCCAACTTTCCACCCAGTCTCTCCATCACTCCCAACGTCGATCACTTCACAAATTATAAAGGCGACAGTGGAGATACAGCAGCATTCGGCGCAGAGGCACAACGAGAAGCGATCTCCAGATACGGCATCGCAGGCAGGGTCTGGTGAATACCTCGTCCTTCTTCCCAAGGACAGCTGCAAACGCCACGCACACGACAGGGAAGCTGCGTATGCATTGTGTACATACGTCGACTCCGCCGATGGTGATTTCGATCCGCCTTTTGTGGGCGACCGGCCACTGGCACTGGGTGTGATCGAACTGGGATCTGGGACGGGCGTGGTAGCAGTGAGCGTCGCGAGGACGTTACGACGCACTTCTAGCCCAAGCGGGTTCGTGATTGCCACGGATCTCCCGGACGTCTGTCCTC
Organism: Boletus rubescentipes; assembly: GCA_038092775.1. NCBI lineage: Eukaryota > Fungi > Basidiomycota > Agaricomycetes > Boletales > Boletaceae > Boletus > Boletus rubescentipes. The sequence continues at coordinate 13,022 of JBBPRA010000311.1, read as the reverse complement.
TCTTACAGCACAATCTCGGTATCACACCCCGTACTGGTATGGCCGACTCGGACTCGAACGTGGTGTTCGTGAGACCCCTCGCATGGGGCAATCTGGACCACGCAATCGCCATCGCGAATGAATTCGGCACTTGTCGGTTAACACACGTCGTTTGCAGTGATCTCGCAAGTACCCTCTGTCATCCTGAAACGGCTCGCTCATCCTACATCACATCCGCAGGTGTACTTTCCAGAACTCTTTGGGCCGCTACTTCGCACGCTCATACACCTCACCTCACTGCCTTGTCTGGCGCTGGTCAAGATTGTTATATCTTACAAGATTCGTAGTCTTTCGAAGGAGACGCCGTTCTGGTCGGCGTTTGGTCTCTGGTTCTCGTTCCAGCCAGTTCTGGCGCGTTGCCGTGTTCAACCTATCGAGAGCAAGAATGCGCCATTCGATGATGGACTAAGACCTTGGAGGCAGTTTGAAGCATACGAAGACAGGGATCGAACGTTTGTCTTTGTTGCCCATCGTCGGCCAGAGTCATTGGCATGGGATGTTCCTGAGAGTGATAAAGAATTGATGGAAGGAGTGGGTGCCCAAGACACCATAGCGACAAAGGGCGACGATACGTTTGAAACAATCCTTTTTATGTCCATGGGAATAGACGATACGGGGGAATAAAAGTCCGACACGTCTAAATACTCCAACCTTGGTATCCTTTGCGAGTCCGTGTACGAGTCCTTGTGCTTTCACATGCCTCCCGTTCCTCCGTGATGGAAGAACCGCTGATTCCCGTTTTCCAAAAGCCCGACTGATTTGTTGTAATCTGCAGCCTGCTCCTGAATGTACTCTGGCGGCGCGTGTGAGCGCACCGGAATACCCAGTGCAGGAAAGTTGGCGATGGTCACTTTTTGCCTGAGCAGGGGCGTGTTCTTGGGTGCAGTAGCAACGAAACCAGCGGCTTCAAACGGCTGGAGATCCAAGTGATACTGTGTGCCATGTCAACCGATACAGTCTGAACTCTGCAAGGGTCACCGACGCACGCTGATAGTGAATCTGGGAAACAAGGTACTCGGTTTGAGACTCCTCATGACATTAACTTCGCCTTGCAAGATGCGTTGTCCCTGACCTCTGTAGTCCTCCGGGGCCCAAAATACGGCGCGTGCGACGTTCTCGAAAAAACAGTTGTCTGTCCGGTGCTCAGTGTCGGTGGTGGCATCCGACCCTGTGGCCAAGGAACGAACGAGGAGAAGTTTGATTTCCTTGGGGGTCGAGAGTAGGTCGAGGGCTTGTTCGTCGTCTCCTGTGAGGGTCAGCCAGAGCGGTATGACTGTCCCTCGACCATAAGTCAGCTTGCAAGGCGGTCAGTTCAGACATCGGGGATATGGTAGTATTCTTACAGGTTTCGCGAGGGCAAGCTGTGAAAGTGATATTGACTTTCTTGATACGTCGAAAGTGGTGATGACTTACACTGAGCGTCACTTCAGCGGTGTGCGAGCCAAAGAATTTTCCTTGGATGGTCAAGGGAGGGACTGAATGCCAACCATCGGGGTCACCTGCATAGAAATTGAGACATATCACACGAATCAGCGCGCACTCTCTACCTTCGGGTCCAACGAGTGAGAGGTTTTCGTTATATGCTTTCTGAAGCATGGGAGATGGTAGCTCTGGTCGCGTTACGGGGGCATAGGAAAACGTAGTCATCAAACTATACGTTGTTCAGGAGATCGATAGAGACGAGAAACACTACTCGTACGTGTGATTGACTTTGAGCAACCCGCGTTTGACCGTCACGGTAAGTTTATAATCGAGGTATACCGTGCTGGCTCGTTCAGAGAACGAGGTGGGAAGGGAAAACTTTTTCATCGTCTTTTGATCTTGCAGTTCGACCTCTGAGGGGAGGGTAAGGGAGAAGGGCCAGGAATATTTTCCCTTGGTGAACTTGGTCACTTTCGAGCCGTCGGGCAAGGACATGGAAGGCGTCCATAGATCGGTCTCTGCATTGAGGAACAGCTGTTCCTCTTGACCGACGAGGGTCGCCCCTGCTGAGACCTAGCGCTCTCATGAGAAGAGAGCGCTTGCAACCGTGACGTGGACGAAGACCGACCTTGATCGAGATGCCTTTGATGGATTCGGACTTGAGGACGTCAAAGTCTACATGACCAGAAATGACGTCGCCCTCGTAAAATACGGGGAGGGACGTAGAGGCGGGTGCGCGGCTGTTCACTGTGAGTGTTAACCATTGGAAACCCTTCGAGTCTTGGAGCGATGAGCTGTGGCCCTGCAGTGAGCCGGTCTGGTCGCTACTTGGCCCTGCTGCAGTAGACGAAGGGGCTGCAGAATAGCCAGGCAACTCGGAATCCATCGCTGCGGGTCCGTGGCAACCTCGATTGCATCATGCGGACAGACCCAACACAGGGGTTATTTATGCTCAACACGTCACGTGCCGATCCATATCCTTCTTTCTTCACTTGATCATGTCGTTCGGCGGGTGCGTGTCGTCGTCATCTGTTGCGTCGTTGGCGCTGATTTTTACGTAGATTTGGAGCGCCTGCGCCAACGACGACGCCCTCGTTGTTCAGCCAAACAAAGTCCGCGGGCCCAATTTTTGGTGGCAGTACCACGGCACCATCGACCCAACCCCAGACGACCCAACAACAGCCATCTACATCGCCATTTGGGCAGCCCCAAGGTGGTGCACAACAGCAACAGACGCCGTTTGGCCAACCTCAGGCGGGTGGTACCCAGCAAGCAACCGGGTCGTCGATATTTGGACAGCCAGCGGGTACCACTCAGCAGCAACAGCCAGCGTCGACGTCAATCTTTGGTCAGCCTGCGAGCGGTACGCAGCAGCCAAGCACGTCAATTTTCGGACAGGGTACCACTCAGCAGCAACAACCGGCATCGACGTCGATCTTTGGCCAACCTGCGGGCGGCACGCAGCAGCAGCAACCACAACAACCGGCCACATCGATTTTCGGTCAGGGTGCCACTCAGCAGCAGCAGCCAGCGTCGACGTCAATTTTTGGCCAGCCTGCGGGCAGCACCCAACAGCCGACCACGTCCATATTTGGACAGCCTTCTGGGACGGGTACCACCCAGCAGCAACAACCAGCGTCGACGACTTCAATTTTTGGACAGCCTGCGAGCGGCACACAGCAGCAGCAGCCATCTACCACTCCGTTTGGCCAGTCTACGACTGGGACTCAACAACAGCCTGCAACGACGCTTTTTGGTCAACCCGCGACTGCAACTCAGCAACAGCAGCAACCTACACCGACAACGACCACGTCCCCTTTTGGTCAACCTGCAGCTGGCACGCAGCAGCAACCTGCCGCGACATTGTTCGGTCAACCCGCAACTGGCGCTCAGCAGCAGCAACAGCCCACGGGATCATTGTTTGGTCAACCTGCTGCTGGGACACAACAGCAGCAGCCCACTACTTCCATCTTCGGTCAACCCGCCGCGAGCGGTACCCAGCAAACGACCGGCTCGTCCATCTTTGGGCAGCCGGCGGGTACCGCTCAGCAACAGCAAAAGCCCACCACGACCTTGTTTGGTCAACCATCCACTGGGACGCAGCAGACAACGTCCTTGTTCGGACAACCCGCGACTGGAACACAACAGCAACAGTCCACGTCACTGTTCGGTCAACCTGCTAGCGGAACTCAACAACCCCAGAGCACGTCCTTGTTCGGCGGCACGACGCAGCCAACTGGGACGCAATCGTCGACCACGTCCTTGTTTGGACAACCCACGACTGGAACGCAGCAGCAGCCTTCCACTTCTCTGTTCGGTCAGCCTGCAGGGACGACACAGCAGTCCCAGAGCACGCTCGGAACGTCCCTGTTTGGCAGCACGACGCAGCCTAGTGCTACTACAACGCAAACGACGGGTCTTTTCGGCCCTACCTCTCAGACCCAACCTACAGGTACCGGTCTGTTTGGGAGCACGAATGCGTCCGCGAACACTTTTGGTAACAGTACCACTGGTACTTTGTTTGGTGCGCAAAGACAGCCATCGTAAGTGACGCGTATGTCTCGCTAGCTTAATAACTGAGACACCCCCACAGTACCATGAGGTCCGCAATTTTGAAACCGCGCTGAAAATGGCTAACGTTTTCTTGTTCTCGCCAGTATTTCGCCCGCGCAACCCACTGGGCCAGTTCTATTTTCAAAAGCTACGAAATTCAACGACTTGCCAGAGGAGATCAAAAGGAAGCTGGAGAGTTTGGAGTGAGTGACCGACCGTAACGTGACCATTCGCTTCCTTATTCTTGTCCAGTGCCCACATCCAAGGTCGCGTGCAAATAAGCAACGACCTAAAGCAACGAAAACTTGGACAAGAACCTACCAAAGGGCAAGATCTCATTCGTGAGGTGCACAAGGTGCGTTCATACGTTATACTACTCTCGTGGACAAGTTCTCATTATCATACCTCCTAGGAATTGCTGGGTGTCGCTGCGACCATCCAATCGGACGCCCTTTTCACAAAAGATCTCAAAGAAAAGACAGATCAAGCGGTTCAAGATACGATCATCGCCACCCGGATTGTCGACGGATTCAAGAACCCCCATCAACACGGGATTTACCTCAAAAATCACGCGTCATTCCCACTAGAGTGCGTTTTTTTGTTTCGGAGCCAACTGCGAGCGTCGCTGATGACGGTGATGTAGATTCCTTACGCGCGTGACACAACAGATGCAAGAGCGGTTACAATGGTACAAGAACACGATTGAAGTAAGTTTTTGTTGTGCTATGCGGTTTTGTTCTCTCGCTCAACGTGTATTCAAAGCAAATCGAACGCAAGTTGTCCTCTACTGCCGTCCAAGCCCAAGTGACACCGCAAGGTTCATCCGACCGTCTTATCCTGACCGTCTTCACTGGCTGACCCTCCACGCGTTTAGCGATATCCTCCACCTTGCAAACCCAACACGCAATTTTCGTGTCCCTCGCGGCCAAGACGGCCGCCGTCGATGCGGAACTCCAAAAAGTCAAGACGCTGTATACGCAGCTATGGCGTGCAAAGACGGGGAGTATGAGAGATCCGTTTAATGACCTTGATCGCGGGAATGGCGGGGATTTTGGCATGGAGACGTTGCGTGTGACGTGAGATGAGATGGGTTGGTTATGGGGGTCATATTTTTAGCCTTGTATGTTGTGAGTGGAGGCTGGGGTGCTGTTCGGCCGTTGATCGAGGGAATATACGATGTTCCAAGCGACTTGCTTGAAAGACACCTGGTTGACTTGTAGATATGAGGTGGCAGACTGATGATTATTTGATGCAACCGAGCGCCCTCGCCTTCGACCGACTCCAATGCAGCCTCCCATAGGCAGTCCCTGAGGGAGGAAGACAGTCGTTCCTACTAACTCCAATGGGCCAGTGACAACTCTGGTCTCGTATTTACTCTCCACTCCCTCCACGCTGGATCCTCGTCGGCACCGCTTTCCGTAAAGCAGCTCGCTGTCACCCAAGACCACGTCCGCGTACTCAGCCTCGCTGGCCATGGCGTCGGCCTGTCAATGCTAGGAGACAGGACGACTAGATACGAATCATTAACAAGTAAAAATGAGAGATTGGCTCAGGATAGCACTCGTGGCCTTGTCGATACCAACACGTGTTCGACCAAGCTCATTGGTAACCATCTTCGGAAGCCATTGTACAGAATTGGCAGAGCTTCTCGTTTAGTGGCGATTCGTCCAGTTTCCAGACCGAATCAGCAAGATTGATGTCCTTGGACGTTAGTTCCTTTCCTCCCGTGTGGGAAAACATGAACCGTTTGAAGTATTTCGCGATCCATTTTCGCCATCGCCATCTGGGAGATGATCTTCCCGAACGGTGTTTCAGCTTTGAATATCCGAACCCGCTCTTCTGCACAGTCGACCCTTTTAGTATCGCCTGCCCCTTTCCTAGAAACCAGATCGTCTCGTTGTTGTACAACACGCGAATTTCTGCGAAACCTGCTGTTGATATAAAGCCAACTGCAATTGTTTGCGTCGTCCAAGTCTGGATGTTCTTCAGAAGATGCCGTGTCGTGTTTGAGCGGCGTCCGTCAGGCTCGGGACCAACCAGAGAATTCGAGGGATCAGAATCGCCACCTTAGGGGACTGGGTGCAACGAATATAAAACGACGCGAGAGCAAGTGCCGTTAGTGATAGTGGATAGATGGACCACTTGAGTACATCGTTGTAAGTCTGATGGTGATGGCTCTGAATGGATGATGTTACCTTTCTTGCCTCACTAGCTACACAGACGAGAATACGAGCTGGGAATTTCCGGAAACCCAGGCGGCCCGGCTGACTATGCTTCCATGTTGGCTTCCTGTGGAGATTCCGACGAGGTAGAACGATATGGCAGACTTATGTGCCGGGGGCGTTGAGCACGCGTTGAGATCAATGCCGACATGCACCAAGGTGAGCACAGAAGACACTTGATGACTACTGCCGGCAGTCAGAGTGTGATGATGAGTGAACAGATATGAAATGCTCACATCGAGATAATCGGGCGGGCGACGTTCGTTACTTCTAGAGGAGCTCTTGAACCCAGGCACGGCACGGCTGGGAGCTATGGTCAGAAAGGTGGACAACGAACATTGGAGGACAACGCCCGGGTCACGGGACGAGTCTTGCAACCGCGAAGACAATGAAGAATCGTAGCTGGATATAAGTAGCAACGAAAAAATTGTGTCCTTTATTGTTGGATCACCATAGGACATGTCATATTGATATTTTTCCATGGCTGTAGCCATCCCCGGTCGCCACAAATTATTTGGAGAGGGGGAGGAAGAGTACATCTCGTTGGCAGTATGACCCCGCAATTGGCTTACCTATTTCCGCGTCCAATGCTGATGTAGTAGGTAATTTGCTGCGAGCGGCGCAGGAATGAGTTCGAAGGGTATGGCGAAAAGCCAGCAGCGAACAATTAGGTAAGCCTAGGCTACATGTCATTGGGCGTTCAAGCGTTCAAATTGCTGCATGTAGTTCGTTCGAGCAGTTGAGAACAAGATCTGATGATAATTCTCCTCGGGTATATACAGGTTGTAAACAAAAAACTGAGGAAATGAATTGTAACACTGAAGATGATGGTGGCGGCGCGCGTCCCTTCAAACACTAGTATGATTCTAGTTTTCAAGACTCGAACTGCGATCTCTCAAGAACTGCGATCTCTCAATGAGCGCTCGCAAGCCAGCAGCTCGGGCTTGTAAGCTTGAAGGTCCCGAGGAGCAGCCACCAAGTAGGTCAATCAATTCATGTGGGTATATGCGGTCCATGTCTGGAGTGTACCTGTTACCCTGGGGATGGAAGAGACAATATAATGGGGAATTAAGTCCCGCGATCCAGGGATTCAATGTGCTAAATGAACCACAATTTCCCCATTTTCGCTCGATCGAGTGTTCCACGCACTGCTTCATATAGTCCAGTAGTTCTGGTAGACGAGGGACGTCCCAGGGCCATGCCTTCTCGAGCGCGAGACTGGAAACACGAATAAAGAAATCACAATCATCATGGCTCCATTCGCGTGGGTTGCCAGCAAGTATTTGACAGGCAAGGGTCGCAAGGACATTGTATCTGCTCGATTGTCCTGCATCTCGTCAGAATGACACCAGTCCGTAGGGAGTTGGAACATACCAAATCTTTGACCGAGGCTCGTGACTCTGCGTTCTTTCCATTCGAACATGAAGTGAAAGAGTATACTTCGAACACCCGGCAACTTCTGACATAGCCCCTTGTTCTTGGACAACAGACCAAAGATATTCTGGAAATTGTCCATACAGGTTCGGCGGACGATTTGCGTCTGCGCTGATAGGTCAGCCTGAGGAGATATGATGTGGCCACAAAGAAGTAGACTATTGACGACCAGCGTATTGGTCCGCCCCAGGCCATTGCTTGTGCGGGGAGAAGGGCGGCTGAGCGACTGTAAAACTGTACCCGAAAGAATATTCCCAAGTACTGCCCTAATCATCATTGGGTTCCCAAAAATCTTGGCTTCTACGTCACATGGCGGAGAACTATCCTGGGTTACCAGGAAATCTGCCGGTGGGTTCATCGCAAAATCGGCACGATACATTGCATGTAAATATGCATGCATTGCTTTTACTGGAACGTATAACCGATCGCAAACGAGGAGAAAATCAACCATTAATTCATCTCCGGAGATGTCGGCCTGTAAGGTTGGCAAATTCCGCATTTTGTAACAGTCGTCGACGGTGGCCAGTAGTTGACCATCTTGCGACGTTTCTTGAATCCATAGAAGGGCACAGGAGAGAGCGTATATTCGCGTGGCTTCCCTAGAGAATTGTAGCATGTCAGGTGCGTCAGGTGCGTCAGGTGCGTGTGGAGGAACTATGTGATTGTAGAGCTGGGAAATTTCCCCCTCGAAGCCGTCGCGTGGGTGAAGTTCGAGATCACGTGTTCTCCAGTCTTTGACCGGTGGCTGTGCGAGAGCCCCCGAACTGCCAATACCCGAGTTGGACCCCGCCTCTGATATCAACGACATCCTGGACATGAGCGTACTCCATAATGAGGCACAGCTGCGCGCGAGTAATACAAGGCTCCATCCAGCAGAGGACTTGTATGGACATCGGGGGAAGGATACTGGTAGAATGAGGGAAAGGAAGGTGAGGGCTAGCATGATGGCAACAGCAACGGTGCTGACGCCAGCGACGATAGCATTTAGTGTGAAGAGGTGAATAACCATGCCAACAGAAAACAAAACGACCGCCACTTCAAGAAGGACAGGTATGCAAGCGAGTATGCCGGGAGTCTTCCAATCCACGAATGTCTGGTAACGCAGTTGACGAAGGAAAACAGCATTCACGGGTAAAGTCGACATTGTAGTCCACTGCATGTATTCGCGGAGCCACTGTTTCGCCATCATGCCGAAGAGCGCAGACGCTAGACTTAGCACCAGGGTGAGATACCAGAGGGTGTTGATTAGAATGGATGGCGATGACGGCGTGAATGAAGTAGCCTGGACGGCAGATTGATTAGACGAATTTCCTATCTGGAGAGCCACGAGCTGTGCGAGTAGCTCTACAGTTCTTTGCGAGTTGTCTACCTGCAGGAGGCCATTGGACTGCATGAGGAAAGCTGTAACGACCGCAGAGAACAAACCCGCCTGGACCGTACGATGACTTCAATCCCCGTAATAAAGCAATGTGGCACATACGAAGACCAGGAGGGTATCAATGTCGTTTTTGAAGCCATCCACCATTTTCTCATCGAGATCCTTGTAAAGATCCTCTATCCGCGCCCAACCGGTTAGGCGCTGTGTCAACAATCACTTCAGCACGAAGAACGAAGTAGAAAGTATCATGCCCTTGACCTCATCAGGCTGCCCTCTTGTGCCGTCCATTGTGAGTGGCTACTCAATCATTTGGTTAGATAAGCCCAGGAAAACATTCATAAATTCATATATACCTTATGAAAGGCAATAGGGTGGGGGTGAGCGAAACTCGAATAAAAGTATTTTCTATCCGCCAAGAGTCCATTAGCAGGCTGTGATAGTAACGTTCAGTGAAGTTAACACACCTGAATGTTGTGGGAGATCCGAGGTGGGGACCACAGAGCGAAAACAGCAACAGAAGAATTTAGTGTGTTTGAACTCTGTCAAAGAACATGCGGAGACGGCGGTACAAGCTGCTTGCGAAAGCATCCAATATCACGTGATGTGACGTACGCCGTATTCACTCTCCTCCGCGGCATCTTCCTTCAGCTTGCCAATCGGGCGGTATGAATAAATAAGGCGGTACTTTCAGTGCGTTCCCTCGTCCACCATCAGCCCGTCGCCTTCGCCCGAGTATAGCAGTGGACGGAGGCGCCATAGAACCTCCAACACGTGCCTCTGTCTCCACTGAGGCTCCAACGCATCCCTCACGCCTTGAATGCATCCTTCGCGCTTGAGACGTACCCCTTTCACTTCCAATGCACCCCTTACGCCTCAAACATGCACCCCTCCGTTCTCCGCGCCTCAAACGCATTTACTCTGCCTCACATGCATCTTCCATATGTTGGATGCTCCCAAACACATCCACCGCACACCCCGCGCTTTGAACGCATCCCCTGCACCTCCAACGCATCTCCTCCCCTGCAATGCGTTCTCTGCACCTATGAAACGACCCTCTCTCCTCAAACACGACCCTTGCACCTCAAACGCACCTTGAGCATGCCCTCGATACTCGAAGGTTCCTCCAAGATTCTTCAAACGACCCACACGCACCCAATACATCCCCTATACTTCACACACGCCCCCACACATCCCCCACATTTCCGTCACCTCCAACGCATCCCCCTCGCATCCCCTCCCTCCGACACCTCCCTAACGCCTCTAACGCCTCCTCCCCTTCTCTTCCGCGTCCCCTCGTCGGAAACAGTTACACGTTCGCCTCAAGCGCGCCCTGATGCTCGGTCGCATGGCGAGCCCCTGAGTGTGCTTAACTTACAGTATCCCGTTTAGATTTGTCTGTTATCCCCTTACAGTGCCGACATCGACGTGATAAAATGATCATGCAACTACGTCCAGCTGACTTTATTGATTGATTGACTTAGCATCTACTCCAGCATGCCCCAGTACGAAGAAACCCGTGCGAAGTGAAGCCAGATTGCATGGGCTCTCTATCAAGTCAGTAATTTGGCTTAGGATCACCTTCGAGAACGGTGCGACATTTTTGCAGATCATATCCCTGCAAGCGAACAAATCTGCCACAGGTATCTCACACACTGCGATATCTGAAAGCTCACCATGCGAAGCACGTTCTTGAACTGGAATCACATCCAATCGGAATGTCCCCACTCCTGCTACAATCAAACCCAGGCCTCTTTGGACCAGCAAACGAATCCTGAGCATAGTCATCATCCCCTGCGGTATCAACATTCATCGTGCACCTGATCCAAAGTTGTTTAGTCCCGTCTTCGTCATCATGTTTGCTTCCTCGCGCTCTTCTCCGAATATTCCTCCGTCATACTTGGCTTCTTCCTAGAGATGGGAGTCGTGGGACGAACCCACTCATTCAAAACACCCCTTCGACGGTGATCGTTCGGGCGTACACAGTATTGGTGATGACGAACTAGATGAAGAGGGCTCAGACTTCAATAGCTTGAATGCCCGCGGTTCTTGCGATCACAGTGCGGATCCACCAGAACTCGTTGTTTGACCTCTGGCATCCGTACATGGACGATTTGCCCTTTGCGGAAGGGAGCGCCGTCTCGATCAGGCTACTCAGTTGCATGCTCGGACCACAGCGCCACAATTGAGACAGACGACGCCTTTATCGGGCGACAGAAATATGAAGAATACAGGCGGCTCGTGCAAGTTTACCGTCTCTTACAGATATTCATATCCCCTTGCACGGGCAGTCTCCCAGTCGATTTCCAGCATGCAGCATGTCATCCAGAACGCCACCTAGATCTTTCACATCGAATTGGCGGAAACCCAATGATCTCGAACATTCGTACATCGTCGGCACCGTACACCAATTCACCGTGCAGCTCTTTTTCTCGTATACTTTGCCTCGTTTCATCCAATGCAAGAACCCATCATCACAGCGTATCAAAGTTTACTTGACACTTCCGTCTATCTCAAGTCCATGGAAGACAATCCATCTGATGTCGTGTGTAGATTTTCGTCGTGTGCGTGGACTTGTCACCTAAGTCGCGAGGGAGGATTGTTTGCTATGTCATGCATGTGTGCTTATTTTTGTGCAATCGAGCTGTCATAGTGGGAGCAGGACCTGGTCCTGGAGGTGGGAGTGGGGGCAGATGGAACAGGAAGTGAGCCGCATGCCGGTTACTGGGCCTATTCGAAACGCTCAAAATAAGAGCTGTGCGTGGGACCCATTTGCATGTATTCTCTTTTTTGCTTTCACTTGTCAGACATAGCATCATGTTGAGGCTTTCGCCATCTAACTTGTATTATTTTATGGCTGAATGCAGATGGAATGTCGACCTTGAGAGCTACATCCACAATGCTTTGGCGGCAGTACTTGCAACTAATAACCTACGGAAGGCCACATCCGTGGCAACACCCACTATGGGGATATACTACAAGTTGAGTCTCATACATTATGGTCAAGAGACCTTGAATTTTGAAAATGTTGAGCCAGTAAAGAGGCCTCAGCTATTATGCCCCTACAGCATGAAGGGTGTGATTACAACTTGATAGCAATATCTATTCACTATTGTCCATGCTAGACTACTGTTACAGAAAGAGATGAATATTGACTGCACAGAAGGACTGCACAACAACCAAATATGAGCGTGCGATAGTCCTTGCCAAGGTTGTAGAACCAGAACTAGTGTAAGAGATAGTAGATCAAACAGAATGTGAGAGTCAACTTGGACACCCACCGTAATATACACATGTGACCCCTCTGACAAGGCATCATCACCATGGAGGGACGAAGATCAAGTAGAGATGAGCATGCAGGATGTACCACTGACTCTGGTGACAACAGAAAGTGAGTATGTCACACTCAACATGCCCATCACGTCGCGCCATGTTCCTTGTCGATAGACAGTGAGTGAGAGGGGGTGATGGTGATGGTGATGGCGATGGTGCGTCATCTTCGTTATCATCACGTCGTCGATACGCAGAGGGGGAGAGGGCAATGGCAACGGCACGTGGTATTCATCGTCCTCGTTGTCAACAGACAGGGAGAAGGCGAGGGGCGATGGCAGCGGTGTGTTGTGTTTGTCGTTGTCGACAGAGAGAGGGAGGGAAGGCGAGGGTGCTTCGTCGTCGACAGTGAGAGGGAGAGGGAGAGGGAGAGGGAGAGGGAGAGGGAGGACGTGACGACAAAGGCAAGGGCGACAGCTTTGTCGTTGTTGCGTCTTGCCCAGGTCATTGCATTCCTGCATTGTCGTCCCACATCGGCGTCCGAGTTGTCGCGTCATCGCAAGGTGGGAGACGGTAGACAAAACCGATGGTGGAGCGGCGGCAACAGAGTAAATAACTGCCTTTGGATGCAAAGACCATGCAGAGGCGAGCGCTAGCACTCGCCTTTGCATTGTCTTTGCACGCGCACAGCCGGGGATGGTGTTGAG
>JBBPRA010000310.1:0-30607 GCA_038092775.1 Boletus rubescentipes | reverse complement strand
AGCATTGAACTTGGGGTATGCAACGAGTTCAGTCTCGGAACCATGAACGAACGCACCAGAAGGCGAGACACTGAAGGAGTGACCATAAGACGGGACACCGAGCACGATCTTCTTGACTGGCATTCCAGCGGTAGTCCATGCTTCGACAGCCGAAACTGCAGAGCCGACTCGGTTGGTGGGAGTAGCGCATGTGGAATTCAGAGGAGAGTTGGGTCCAACAGACGACGACCACGGGCCCCAAATATCATAGTCCATGATAGCAATGTAGTCGAGGACCTCAGCGAAGCCAGATACGTCCTTGGAAGGATTGCCACTAGCGTCGCGGAATGTAGTGACCCCAGTTGCGGCGGAAAGTGTCAAGTTAGCCCCGACAGTGTTTGCACGAAGCTCTTGGAGGAAGTAAAGAAAATTCTCCGTATCATTAGCATTGATTGTGTTACAACCTATGCCTTGCTGGTTTGGAGATTCCCAACTGGCAGATCCGTACTCAATTCTTGTCAACTAAGGGAAGACGAAGACCCACTCGAAGTTGATTCCAACTAGGTGATATTGTGTTGCGAAATCGGTGACTGTCTTGACGAAAGCAGTACGGTTTCTGGGGGTTGCTACATCGGATGAAAACCAGATGCCACCATCCCAACCCCCGATCGCAACATGTGCAGCAACACCCTTAGTACTATACGTAAATAACTGTTTCAGAACTAAGCGTATAAACTCACATGTTCATGCGCTTGACTAACAAAGTCGGAGAAGAGTGGTGGGTCTGATCCGTTCAAGGAGAGACTGTTGACGCTCGGGGTGGTAATACTGTTCAAGATGATCAGTTACTCCCTCAAAGCAAGATTTGATAGGTCAAGAAAACTGACGCAAAAGAGTAGATCAGTGTGTTGTATTTGTCCCAACTGACCTTTCCGAGTGGAAACCCTTCCGTAGCATGCCATCCTGTGTACCAGGCAGCTGCAACAAGCCCACTTGTATCAGAGATCGGTGCAAGAGAAGTCGCTTGATGGAGGATAGATAGCACCGTCAGGGAGAGGAGTGCAAACACCATCGCTGATTTCTCTGATTCAGAGAGCTAGGGCGAGAGGCGACTCTTCGGCCCGCAGCTCGTTTTAAATGGAGCTTTCGGTTCATTATGCCGTACTGGGCTACGAAATGGGGTATATTGTGGTTAAACTAACTTCTTTGTTGAAACGCAAGCGTTTGAAAGCAGCTGAAATAAGGTTGGACCCAACAATTTTTTCCCGACCAAGCGAGCCAAGAGTCTCATTTTTTATCACTCATCAAAGCAACCACTGTAATCTTCCTCTAGTCGTGGACCTGCTTCTCGCGCCGTCGTCACTGCTATGCATGCTGGCACCGGACCCGCTGTGGCGCGATCGACCAGCCACATCTTGACGAACGACCCCTCGATCGACAAGTCGCTTGGCCTTACCACAAACGACGGTATTGTACGACGGATATGTTCGTAAATGAGGTTCAAGTTCATCTAAGACCGTTTGCGCGATGCTATTGTACGCGAGAAGGAAACCGACGTGGACGCGCGGTTTGACGAAGCGCGATACTGTAGATGGATCTAATGGTGGGAGTCCTGGGCCCTGCAGAGACACGTGTGTGATGCAAGTGTCTGCATTCCGAAGGAACTTGAATGGCTATCGGGACGCAAGCAGAGATGGTACGTGCCGAGAAGAATGCAGTAACGCCTGACGACCCCTTGAACGCGACGACGAATTCTTCCCGTTTGTCATCCTAGCGATAAACCCTTTCGTTGAGGCGACAATGTCCTGGAACTGATAGGGAAAGGTCCATTGTATAACCCCTCCAAGTTTGGCTTGACTGAGTTAAGTCACTGAAACGGTAAGTCGTACTAGCCTGAAGTATGAGGGTGTTCCCCATCGGACGAGGACGTGGCGCTTGGTAAGCGCCGGATGCATACTAGTGCTTGGTACAAAGATACTTGGTATAACGAACAAGATTGATGATCGTAAGTTCATTGGTCAACTCCAGCAGATGGGGGAAAGGGTGGCCGCCGTTTCGTTAACTTCAGTAGAGTATTCAACGAGTTGAAAACCAAAGTGTGAGTGGAACGGAAGAAGTGCAATTGGTAATTAGCAGGCTACATCTGAATCTGGGCCGGAACTCGCCGGGTAAACAAAGTGCCATGAACGTTCACGTTCAACAATCAAATCCAGCCTCGGATCTAATAGAATCAAGCAGAGTGTCGTGATAGTCTCCTCCAGCCTCCCACATCGCAAACCCTCTCAGACCAGTCTCCCTGATGTACTTTCCCTTGGCAGCAAACGATTGAGCATTATCGAAAGAAACCATGACCTCGGACGTTTTGTTGTAAACATATGGCTGAAATAAGACCATCAGATTGAAACCGCGATAACGTCCAAGTAGTGAGGCCACTCAACAGTTTGACTACAAGTGTCATAGCGATAGTAGATCCCCGGCGCCGGAGTTCCTTTCGTAGTCAGGAACCCACCATCAACGAGACCCCAGAGGTTGAAGGTACCACCAGGTGCTTCGTTAACACCGCAAGAATCAACGCTGGCAGTGTCATCCCATGCATCGCCGAGCGGTTGATTCGAAGCATTGAACTTGGGGTATGCAACGAGTTCAGTCTCGGAACCATGAACGAACGCATCAGAAGGTGAGACACTGAAGGAGTGACCATAAGACGGGACACCGAGCACGATCTTCTCGACTGGCATTCCAGCAGCAGTCCATGCTTCGACAGCCGAAACTGCAGAGCCGACCTGGTTGGCGGGAGCGGCACATGTGGAATTCAGAGGAGAGTTGGGTCCGACGGAGGGCGACCACGGGCCCCAGATGTCGTAATTCATGATAGCAATGTAGTCGAGAACCTCAGCAAAGCTAGACACGTTCATGGAAGGTTTACCGGAGGCATCGGCGAATGGGGTGATCGCAGTTGCGGCAGAGAGCATCAAGTTGGCCCCGACAGTTGCACGGAGCTCTTGGAGGAAGTAAAGGAAGTTTTGTGTGTCATTAGCGTTGATTTTGTTGCAACCTATGCCTTGCACGTTCGGATATTCCCAACTTGCGGGTACTCAGTGCTAGCCGACCAAGGGAAGGTAAAGACCTACTCAAAGTTGATGCCATCTAGATCGTATTGTTCTGCGAAATCAGCGACTGTCTTGACAAAAGCAGTACGGTTTCTGGGGGTTGCTACATTGGATGAAAACCAAATGCCACCATCCCAACCCCCGATCGCAATATGTGCACCAACATCCTTAGTACTATACGTAAATAACCGTTTCAAAACTAAATATATAAACTCACATGTTCATGCGCTTGACTAACAAAGTCAGGGAGGAGTGGTGGGTCTGATCCGTTCAAGGAAAGACTGTTGACGCTTGGGGTGGTGACGCTGTTCAAGATAGTCAGTTACTCCCTCAAAGTAGGGTTTGATGGGCTCACGCAAAAGAGTAGATCAGTGTGTTGTATCTGTCCCAGCTGACCTTTCCGAGTGGAAACCCTTCCGTGGCATGCCACCCTGTGTACCAGGCAGCCGCAACAAGCCCACTTGTATCAGAGGTCGGTGCAAGGGAAGTCACTCGATGGAGGATAGACAGCACCGTCAGGGAGAGGAGTGCAAGCGCCATCGCTGATTTCTCCGATTCAGAAAGCTAAGGTGAGAGAAGTGTGCGATTTTAAATGGAGTGTTCGGTTCAATATTCGCTAGAGTTAAATGCCGTACTAGGCTATGGAATTGGACATATTGTGGTTGAACTTCTTTGTTGAACCGAAAGACTTTGAAAGTAACTGAGATTAAGTTGGACCTACAATTTTTCCTCGATGCATCATCAACGCAACCAGGATCTCTTACAGCACGACTTACGGAATGTTAACGTTGCTCCAGCCTGGAGACACAGGCGGTAATATCCGGTATCATATCCTTTAAGTCGTGGACCTGCTTTTCGTGTGATGGGTACGATTTCTCAAAAATCGACGTGGCTGGTGTTTGTGTATGCCACGTTTATTATAATATATCTGAAACAGAAACATTCAACGTGCCTGTACGTCACCGAATGACCTCAGTATACTCACGCATGACAAGTCCAAGGCGCCTCAAGGTCTGGGCTGGGCTAGGCAAAGATCGAATGTCCCATCATGGGACAACGCCGACGTGACATGGACAGCTTCGAAGTAGACGCCTCCAGGGGCCGTTGGGACCAGTCGTTGGTTCACCGCCACCATCGCCACCGCCGCTATGCACGCTGGCACTGGACTCATCGTGGCGCGATCAACCAGCCACATCTCGATGAACGAGGATGATCGTGCCATCGATCAGCAGGTCGCTCTGGTTGGACGCTGGGAATCTGGCGGTTCTAATAGTGGTACACGGCACAGATGTTAGCTTGGTTTCACTTTGTCCTAACGTCATGGCAGGGCCGGGAGGAGCGAGCGCGAATAGTGATGCGTTCAGAATGTTCCTTGAGAGAGCTTATCAAGTTGCCTCAGGCTTGCAGTTCATATTCGTATCTAGATCGACACCGATTTGGAGTTGTGTTAGTTGATGAGTCGATTGGCGATTATTGTACTGGACGATACTATGTACTTGCCGTGAATGATCACCGTGCTGTTGCAAGTGAGTTGCGTGCTCAAACGAAGTATCTTGGCGGAGAACTGGCAGTCACGCTCCGAGTAAAAAGACATGATCGAAGCATCGGATGGCATATAGATGAGTCTTCATATTCAACAAATACATGTAGGATAAAACGAAGGGTGGTCGTAACGACGTGCGTAATCTAAGGAATGTGAGCTGGGGTTGACTGGATCAATATATGAAATCAATACAAAAGATCATGCGGAAAGCAAGAGACAGGGTAACTAAATACTGTACCTTAGACAAGATTCGGAAAGATGGAAACAAGGAGATGGATTAGGATAAGAAACGAGTCACGAGAGCAGTATTGCAGTGCAGATTTTTGTTATCGTCATGGTTTTCCGATCTGTCAACCCCTTCGACCCTTGTTAGGTGACGTACGAGAAGACCGCCGAGGTCGAGGAGGTTCAGTTTGGTCATTCACGTGGTCTTCCTCCACGACCATTGCACCGGCCGCCTCTTGCAATCGCGCCTTGACTTGTGCGGCACCACGTCCCCTTCCCCGCCCTCTCCCCGCCCCACCACCTCGCTTGGGTGGCGCAGGCGCACGGGCCTCACCACCCGTCGTCGAATCTTCCGCGTCGCTCGAAGTCGTCTGCTTTCCCTTCTTCCGCGCGCCGCCGTTGTGCGGCGTAACGTTCTCCGCGTCCTCTATTATAGCACTGAGGGCCTGCGGATCGTGCTCGTTTAGCTTACGCTTACCAGCACGCGCAGGGGCCGCACCTGCCGCATCGAGCATTTGCCAGGATGGTTCTGGGAGATCGATGTTGTTCTCGGCAGCATTGGCGAGTACCTGGCTCCGGCGTTGGATGGGCGCACGTCCCTCGTTTCGCTGCGGAGATTGCTCGTACTGGACGAGCTGAAGTTGCTGGAGGCCAGCGCTCATGGAAGATTCACTGGTGAGAGCGTCGGCCATGGGTGCATCGTCATCATCGGGGAGGGAAGTTAGAGAGGAGTCGGGAAAGGATGCAACAGAGGAAAATGGGTCAGAGATGTCTCGGGGGCTGTTGGCACCGGCGACGACAGGGCTTAATTGATTGAGCCAGGGGTGATGGCGAGCCGCAGAGAGAGATAGACGATGACAGGGATCGAATTCAAGAAGACGACGGATGAAATCCTTGGCTATATTGACAAAGGCGATCAGTGTCGATGGACAGCAAGCAGGTGTTCCAACTCACCAAGCTCAGAAACCGGAAAGTTGTCGAGGGAGCTCCAGTCGATAGTGCGTTTCGCGATGCGAACCTTCATGTCACGTTGATTTTCGTCCTCGATAAAAGGACTTGCACTCGTTAGCCTGTTGGAGAAGAATTTAGCGACGTTTGATGCAGAAAAGAAAGATCGCCACTTACATGGAAAACACGATAACGCCGACACTCCAGCTATCTACCAAGTGGCTATAACCTGGCTGTTGATTCGATTGCATGACAACTTCTGGAGCGAGGTAGCTAGGGGTACCACACATGGTCTATCGGATCGGAGTCAAGTTGATTCGGGTCAAAGCAAACCACGAAACTAACCTTGAGGAAAGTATAACTGTCGACCACTTTGGCGAGACCAAAGTCCGCAACCTTCACGGTGGGTGGGTGGTCCGAGGTCAGAAGCACATTCTACGTGATCAGGGTACGTGAGTGAAGAACCAAGACTAGCTATGATATTGACAAACTTCTGGTTTCAAGTCTCGGTGGGCGATGCCTTTGCCATGAATATACTGTATGCGAGGAAATCAGACATGACAACAAGGTGACCAACAGAAACATACCGCAAGGGCGTCGCAAAGTTGTCTCGTAATGTGGATGGCCATCACCTCGTCTACACGTCATGGCTGAGACATCATGCATGTTGGAAAAGCTAGAACAGAGCCTACCGATACCGTTGGTCTTCAAGATGTAATCCAGAAGATCACCTCCATCGACGAACTCGAGGACGAGATCTAAGGGAGCACCGGTGAGGTAAGTTCCCGACAGCAGTCGGAAAAAGACCTTACCGATGTTACCATGATCTCTGAACACTTCCTTTAGTTTACAAATGTTCGGGTGGTCCAGATCCTCGAGAATCGCAATCTCGCGCATGAACGCGGTCTCTGCCTTGTCAGCATCGGACTTGTTATCATTTGCCGCCGTCACGCGCCGGACTTTGCTTTCATGGATCATTTTGATGGCGAACCATTGACCGGTGGCGCGCGAGATAGCCTTCATGACGGTTGCAAACGAGCCTTTGCCGAGTTCATGGCTGATGTCATAGAACGCGTGTACGCCTCCCTGAGCGGGGCCGCCAGCGGTGTGTCTATAGATGAAACCTACGCCAACGGAGGATCGTCAGTCAAGCGTACGTGACAAAGGTATAAAGAGTTACATACGGTAATCCTCGACACTTCCAGGTTGGGGAGTGGCGGTCCCAAAGGCGATTTCATTTCCCTCTTTGAGAATGGCGGTCTTGTCCTTGCCGATCTTGATGCCATTGATCTACGACGAACGTGATTGGTGAATGGCACGCGTCACGAGAAAAGAGGACGCGTCAAGCTTACAAAGGTACCGTTGGAAGAGTAGTCCGCCACGATCACAGCAGACTTGTCATCTTCCTTGCCATCCCATACGATACGACAGTGGCGATTGCCTGCAAAAAAACGCGTCAATTCTGCGGAAACGACGCGTAACGACGATCAACAAAGGGACATATACGCACTTACTTTCCCCCCGGGGAGTACAATGTCATTCGAGTCGCCATGTCGACCAATGCTGACGGTCGGTTGGATTTTGAAGAAGTCGATGCGTTTCAGCAGGGTACTGCACGGTTGGAGGAATCCCCAAAGATGACCGTTGGCGTCTCCGGTTGTTTGGGAGCCCGAGTACTGGGTGGACTGAGTGGCTTGTTGGGTCTGCTCTTCCATGATTTCGTCGGTATTCATCGAATCTTGAGGAGCCTGCATGGTGTGCTTTGAGAACTGCGCGACGGGAACGCAAAGAAAAGGTTGGTGGCTTCGAGTGGTGGTTCCCGTGAGTCAGTGAAAAGTGGGGAATTGGATGGCGGTGGTGAGTATGTGGCAGTGGTGAGAGTCTTTATAGTGGGCGGCAAATTGAAGATAACGGGTGGACCACTGCACAAGAACAAAGCGATGAACCAACAAACTCCTGTGAAAGGCAGTATCACGACAAAACTTCCTTTTGCGATGTCCAGAGTGTAAAAAATTCCACGGAAACAAAACAAACAAGCTGGTCGCAGTTGTGGTCGAGAACAAAGCCCACTTTTTGCTCGAGGACGTAATGTGCATCGAATGTACGACATCAAAGTTGCCTCGATACATCTCCAAGTTAGCCATCGTACACTACTACCGGCTACCCGTCGATAAGTAATGAAAATAAGAATAACAACCTATGGTGCATCTTCCGGATCCCATCTGGACATCTTATCCAGCGGCCGGTAATAATATTGTTTGTACTTCTTCGTCTCATTTCTCTTTTGTCGTGGCATGATGGCGCTTATCAATGATGCCCGCTCAGGATCTTCATCACGTTCGGGCACGTAAAACCACCGGCTTTCGAGCGCCTTGTGCCGTGACCTTTCACCACTGCCATCCACCTTCTCGAACATTCCACATCGAGTCCGTCCAGCTTCCAACGCCGTAGCAATGTCCATCAAAAGTTCCTCCTTTGATCGCTCGGCCGCGAGGAGAGGATGTGCTTGTGTGAGAACGAGATATAGCGTTGACGCATCCATAGACGTTGCTCGCGAGGTAGCAAGTGCTTCGATCAGCATGCCTGTCAAGGAGGCATGAAACTCGACCTCGACTGCATCTATCGAAACAGGTGTCGTGCAAGCAGGACTGGGTGTCGGTTGCCGTAGCTGGGCACAACCTGTAGGTTTTCGTGTCTTCCTATCGCGTCGACGCGTAGGTTCTGAGTCACAATGCTCAACGGCGGGACGCGACGATGATACCGGAGGTTGCTCGACTTTCGATAGCACGCCGCAGCTCGGAAGAGATTTCACTCCGCGACTCTCGGGATCATCTCCGCAGTGTGCCAATTTGGATTTTTTGCTCAGAGGCTCTGAATGATTGGACGAGCGGCTCTCCGTTTCTCTCCTTTTCTTCGCCTCAGAGGATGCGTTTCCGGACCGGGTGACAGCGCCTTTCTTCGTCCGTCTAACTCCTGGGTTGCCAGTGGCAAGTCTTCTCTTCTTCACTTTCTTGTTGGAACCTGCCTCGTCAACAGTATTCAGCGAGATGCCAATAGGTTCGCGGTTCGAGTTCGTCGACAGAGATTGTATTGACCGAGATCCATCTTGGCTGCGGACGGCGTCTACAGTCACGATAGGACCGGCTAAATGTTGCCCGGGGTAAGGTTTATTCACCGTGTCTGATAGGGGCAGCTTTGGAGGTTCTGCTTCCGGGAGGTCCAACTCAAATTGAGATAGAGGTGAGAGAATGCAGTCCGGTTCAGGATCAGTGGCGTTTTGTGCATGGGCATGGACGTCAATAGGTTTGGGCGAGCAGGGACTCGTATGGCGAGAAATGATGGAACTGGCGGGTTGGCACGGGACATCTGTGGGTTGGTGTGCCGGGAGGGTAACAGCTGCTTCATATGGAGTTGGGATGCGTGTGGGTTCGATGGGTGATGGGCAAGTAGTCGACGAAACGCTCAACTCTGGAGTCCTGATATAGGATCCAGAATGGCATTCATCTGACTATATGTGGGGAGGCAAGTTGAGCAGAAAGGCAAAGAGTTCGAACTAAAGAAATTCGTACATTTGAACGGGCATCGACAATAGAATCACCCTCACAATCATCACTTAGAAAGGAAAGATTGGACATTGGCGATGTTAGGGGAGAGGAAGGCGGAAGTGGGGATGAATAACGCATGTCTTCATCGCGATCTTGTGATGACGAAGGTAAAAATTGTCCGTCAACAGAACGACTTGTTTTGTGCCTGCGTAAGCGCCCCCTCGAAGGAGACACGTCTGCCAGTGCCTTGATAGGCGAAGAGTGCCCACGAATAGGTGGTATCGCTTGGGATCGAACGCGTGGCGCAATTGGGCTACTCAACCAACGCCCACGTTCAGCAGATGTCGCAAAGTACGTTTCGCGTATATGGATATCCATGCTTTCGAGGTCGTATTCCTCGCCATCATCTGTAATTGCACTGTCGCCTTGTGGATAAAAGTACGTTGTTTGTGAGGCATAAGAAAAGGGGGATGGGCCATATGATAGCGGGGTATCGCTTCGGAGAGCATGTGCTGCGAATTTCGTCATCAGGGAAGGGAGAGGCCGATGCGTATATGTGTGCTCTAGATGGGTGCGACACGACCAAGGGTGAGTAGCATCCTCGACTTCGTCTTGGTGATCATATTCGACCCCATCTAGGTCATCAAAGTAATCACCAGCTTGCCATTCCGTGCATTCATTCCGTCGCGTGAAGTGCAGAGGGGTCAACAAAGGCGAAGATGATGGTGGCGGAGACAGATATGGAGTAGTAAGACTATGGATATGGTCGTCCATTGAGGTGCTCGTGGATGCCGATGAGCTCTTTCGCCTGAATTTGAGGGGGATGGCCAGCGGCGAGGGCGAGCTGAATGAGGACATCGACGTCGACAGTCAAGAGTATATGCGGTCACGTGGCAGCGTGCTCACGAGTCAACGCGTTTTGGCGCGGAGATGAAGTAAATTCGCGATCCGCGTATTGCCGTAACAGTGATAAGATGATCCGAGATCCGGAGTTGACAGTGCTGTACGTGCGACGTGATTGGACCGTCTCGGTCGCCTTAGGGGTCGTGAACCTGACACGTATGCATCTGGGAACCGGGGCGGATCGTTTTCAGTATCCGGCCATGACATGGGTAAGTATGCTTGTTTTGGGAGTGTTAGACGAGGATGACATACACACCACCCCGGAACGTGTGGAGCTGAGTGGAGCCCAGAGAAAATCAATATGGATATAGTGACAGATTTCCCAGGATTGCCCTTCGTTGCGCATGCTCGAGGATTCTTGGATTTACCGCTGTACGAGCATCATGCCAGTGGACGGCGTCTGGGGAGGTTTCAAATATCAAGACTTTGGCGTGTTCGTGTCTTAGAGGGCCCAAATTATCAGCCAGTTAAGTACTACAGGGCTGAGGCTGGGCTGAGGTACGCGGTAAGCGATAGTGTTATAAGTTATTGTAGTATTCCCTGGCAGGTTGGCACAGGGCAGTCGGGAATTTTGTAATACCAACTCTTTCTCTGTTGCCCTCGCACCACCGCTCTCAACAGCTCCCCTACGCTCATTCCATCAACATGGCTCTCTACAGCCGTCATCCGAGGTTCACGATAACTCTCCTAGTCTTAATATTCGTATCGGTCCTCCTCTTTGCAAACTCAGAGCCGCGCGACCCGCTATTCGGCTCAGTGGGCTTCCACCGAGGTGGCAGTCTCGTCGAGTCACTGACGATTGAAGAGGTACAATACCAGAAAATGCTTAACCAGCGGCAGGACCTCATCAGGAAATGGGGCCCTACGCCCGACAAAATCGACCCGTAAGCTTGTAGTCCTCTGTCATTCGAGCATGTGCCAACCAACCCTGCCAGGTTCCCCTCCCATGGCGAATTCTACACACTCTGTAAGCAACTGTGTGTACAGTTGATGCGGCGGGCTGATCTTCTCCCCAGGGGATTTTTTCCTACCATCGTTTAGGTGCCCCCACCGCGTTGACCGCGTCGGAGTCATGGGAGATGGTGGCAAATGGATCTGTGGCTTGGAACGCATCGTTCCCAAAAAGAACTGTGTCATGTACTCCTTCGGTACGGACTCGTTTCCCTGGGCGCGGGTACAACATTGAATTCTCCTGTCAGGCATTAATGGCGAGTCCTCGTTCGAAGCTGATATCATGAAAGCAGCAAGCGGCTGTGAACTCTATGGCTATGATTTCAGCGTCAGCTCCGTGCGTGTTCTGATCAGTATACAAACGTATCCGGTCTAATAGTTCACTTCTATTAGTTTGGGCCAGAGATCGAGCTCGAGTCGGATTTGAAGCGCCGTTCGCACTTCTTCCCCTACGCTCTAGGTCCTAAAGATGCTCATAGTCCGGTTGATGATCCCAAGATGTATACCCTACGCACCCTGATGGAGCGCAACGGCCATGACTTCATCGATGTGCTCAAGGTCGACATCGAGGGTAACGAATTCGACTCGCTTGAGGTATTCATCGACAGCTTCCATGGTGAACCGTTGCCCTTTGGTCAGCTGCAACTCGAGATACATGTCTTTGGCCATGTCGCATGGCAAGACTTCTCCAAGTTCCTCAAATGGTGGGAAAAACTCGAAGCAGCGGGTCTGAGACCGTTCTTCTCCGAGCCAAACCTCGTCTATGTAAACCTCGTGAGGGGTGTGCGTCCTGAGCTGATCGAGGTATGCTTTCTTGTCGATTTATTGATCATGACGGCAGGCTTAAAAATTATTGAAAATAGTACTCCTTTATCAACATTCGCGGAAACCACGAATTAGTCTCCGACCGTCCAGCTCATCGTCGCATCTCGCCGTGAAACCTACCTTTCCAATTACACGTAGGCATACACTCGTATTAATACTTGGCCTCGGACTTGATGGCACGATGGTTTCGTAATGTACTTTGTCCTGTGGTGCCCACCTATTTTTTCTGCACGGACCTTGGACTGCATAGAGTATAGAGTTACTTAGCTATAGCAGCGCAATCGACTCCGCTCGTGCACATGTTGACTTATTTGATAAGGAGCTCCCTAGTGAAGACAACCAGTCGTATGCGGCACTCCGGGCCGACCATAAATAGACGTCATCCGTCTGCTGACTGCCAAGAAATGAGCAAGTTTAGGTCGCTCTTCCTCAAATACTTGCTCTCAAGTCCTGAGCTTTCCTCCTGCAACGCTCTAATATCCATATCACAGAACCAGTCAGCATGCCACGCACAACTGAGACTACCAGCTTCAAGGTGAGTAGGCGGATCGCCACGATCGCAGCAAGCTCACAGGGGCATCGGTGATCTGCAGTTCAACCACACCATGATTCGTATCAGGGACCCAAAACTGTCCTTGCCATTCTACATGGACGTGAGTACCACCAAGGTCGCGTTCCGCGATCCTTCTAAATGCGACATCCCCTAGACTCTCGGCATGGACCTCCTCGCTGGTTGGTGGATATACTTCACATGACTGATGCGATTCGCAAACTCCATTTCACTTCAGAGCAGAACATGGGTGACTTTACCCTGTACTTTCTAGGATATGACTACGATGGTATCAGCAAGCTCCCGAGCGAGGAGAAAGCCAAGGCCAGGTTCAACCGCGAAGGTAGGCATACTGCACCTTCTTCGCGATGCCACGTATACACATCATGATGTCAACGAACGCTCATACATCGTGATCAGGTGTTTTGGAGCTCACGCACAACCACGGGACCGAGTCCGATCCCAACTTTCAGGGGTATGCGAGCGGTAACGCGGACCCTGGCAGGGGCTTTGGACATATCGCTATCACGGTCGATAACATCGGGGAGGCGTGTGCACGTTTTGAGCAGCTCGGTGTACCTTTCAAGAAGCGCCTCACCGATGGTAACATGAAAAACATTGCGTTCCTCTTGGATCCCGATGGGTAAGTATCAACGTGATAATCGCGCTTGGGGTGTGTTGGCTCATGGTGCCATGTGCAGGTACTGGGTAGAGATCGTTCCGAGTGCCCTCGCGCTTTAGGAGATTATGTAGCATTGGCGGAGTGAAATACAAGTTTGGTGTACTTTTTGACATGATGTTCAATCGACGAGTCGTTGATCGTTCTCAAGTGTGCAGTGGGGGTTTCATTCTGTGCCCTTGTTACTCAAAATAATACTGCAACCGCAAGATTAATCACGGTATCCCGCTCTTCCTTTGCATTTGCAAGGCAAACTGAATAATGAGCGTAGAACTGATCACGCGGGGGATTCAGATATAAATACTGCCGGCCCGAGGTCCGAGTGTTCTCAGAAGTTCTTGTCGCTATTTTCCGAAGGCCCAAAGTTCACCCGCTTCTGCCCAATGTGTCGGATCTTGGGTTGGAGGCCTTGACATGTTCTATAGGCTCTATCTTATCAACAGATCCTGGAAATTCAAATATTCATCAAAGTGAGTCCCCCACAACAGTCCAAGACGTAAGACGTAATGAACTTTTTCTCCAAGGTGGAGATTAAGTTGTCAGAGAGCGTGAAAGTCCTGTGATTTACAGATTGCGGAATTACAGCTTCTTTCTTCCAGGGTCGATTTTAGGGCTGTGCCCTACAGAGCAGGGTCTGCACCTTGCATCTGATCAGATGATGCTTGGCAGGCCCGCAGAGCGCCGCCGCCGCGATGCCTCGGTCTTGGGACATTAAGTTCCCGAGTGTCTATGCTTCGAAACAAGGTACTCTTACACGTTTCGGTCATCCGTGTTCTATTCCGTGGTCAGCTGTTCCATCAAAGAAGGACCAACGGTTTCAGCCCCGGCTCGCTTCGTCCAGGGTGTCCGTTCATCGCGCCTATAAAAGCCGTAAGGCGCTACAGCCACCCATAAATTCCTAATCGAGGAACAGAACATCATTGTCTGATGCGCCGTACAACTAAGCAGCTTATCCTGTCATGCTGCCTACCATTGTTGGCTCATGCTCAGGTTTTCAGTCTTTCTGACCTGAGTTGGACGCTTCGGAACGAGAACGGCTCTATTGTTGTCCCGGGTTCTCTACCCTCGCAGGCTCACATTGACCTTTTCAAGGCGGGTGTAATCAATGACCCTCTCTTGGGCATTAATGGTGGGTTTGGAAGTCATTTTAAACAGTGCATGATGCTCATATCCAAGTACAGAATATACGGAGCGATGGGTTGTGAATGAAAATTGGACATATACGGCCGACCTAACCCCATTCGCGCAAGCCTATGGGAACGCTGGACCAGAAAGGACACTCCTCGTGTTCTACGGCATCGACACAATTGCGAACATAGTTTGTGGTGTCTTGATGGCATGCTTCATTGTGACCCAATTTGATATGACAGACTTTTGCGGGCCACCCAGTCGCCTGGGTCAACAACCAGTTTCGAAGGTATACGTACGACGTGTCTGGCTACCTAGAATCTCCCGTTGGGGGCGATAACAACCTGACAATCGCCCTTGAGAGCGCTTGGTATTATGGTTTGAATGTCACAGCAAGACCAGATGCAGAAGCATTTCCTGATACTGCAAATGTGACCACCATCGATAATGTGAGTGCCTGCACAATTGCCAATATCACTAGTATCTCAATCTCCGCCCTGGCAGTATGAATACCCCAATGTCCGTCAATGGATTCGCAAAATTGATGACGACTTCGGCTGGGATTGGGTGAATGACACCGTGGTTGTCATTTCCTCGCGAGCGAGCTGATCGCTTTTCTAGGGTCCTGCATTCGTTCCCAGCGGCGTCCATAAACCTGGATACCTCGTCACGCTATCCGAATCCGCCACTTTGTTGGGATTGCCCGACAATCCCACGTACCCCCGCGCCAACAGTGCGATTCTTTTGGACGAGACCTCGGTCGACATTTACAAGTACGGTCAAAACGTATCATTCATCGACCAATCTGCAGACTGGATTGTCAACGTTACATTTGGCGTTCGCTCTGTCAAGTCGTATGCGAACCCAACTGTGACACTGTCCATTCCCGGCCTCGGTATCACGTCCCAACCCCTGCCATTGGGCTCGATTCCGGCCGGAACGGAAGCGACGACCTACGTGAGCGCAATCTGGTCTGTCCCTGATGCTGTCCCAGAGCGATGGTACCCGTTCAATCTTGGCACGCCCAAGCTGTACAACTTGATGATCGTACTGGACCCCTTGGGAAGTGGACAGGGAACCGGACACGGCGACGAGTCTATCACACAAACGATCACCACTGGGTTCCGTACCATCCAATTAATGCAAACAGCCTATTCCGAGGAGGAGATTTCCTCGCGGGGTATCACACCGGGCGACAAATGGCACTTTAAAATCAACGGGAAGGCGTTTTATAGCAAGGGGACCAACATTATTCCTTTTGATCCATTTTACGCTCGCACTAATCCAGATGCCGTTCGTTGGGTCCTGGAGAGCGCTGTTAAAACTGGTCAGAACATGGTACGTGCGCTTCGACTGCAACTATTTGATGTCGAGGCTCATGTGGACAACCATAGCTTCGTGTTTGGGGAGGCGGGAGCTACCAGCCGTCCGATGCAGCGACGGATGGTGGTCTCTATGATTTCTATTCGCTCTGCGACGAGCTGGGGATCCTTGCTTGGTCCGAGCTCATCTTCTCTGATACTC
This sequence comes from Boletus rubescentipes, assembly GCA_038092775.1. Taxonomy (NCBI): domain Eukaryota; kingdom Fungi; phylum Basidiomycota; class Agaricomycetes; order Boletales; family Boletaceae; genus Boletus; species Boletus rubescentipes. Next base: position 14,697 of record JBBPRA010000310.1, on the reverse strand, counting down.
TCTATCCCATCAATCCATTCCTTCTCGAGTCCGTCGAGCCCGAGGTCAGACAGAATGTTCGCAGGATTAACAAGCACCCAAGCAATGCACAGTGGGCTGGTGGGAACGAGGTCGAGGGTATAGTCATGAGCGCTAATACATCGCTCGCGAATGGCACGCATTATCTCGACGAGGTGAGGGAAATTCAGCTATACTCGAAGGGCGACGTTTCTTAATCTGTTGCCAGTTCGTCTATTTGTTCCAGGACTATTTGTACAGCATCGTTCTCTCTGAGACAAATTCTGTAAGTTCATTCGCTGTTCTTCGGAGCTGGCGCTAAGTACATCACTGCAGGTACCCTACACCGATTGCTCCACTACGCACGGCGTTTTGAGTCTCGACCCTTATGTATTGAGGTTTGCGAATGGAACATCAGGATACATCTATGGCAATTCTGGTATGTCCAATGTTTTGCATTCTGATTGACGTTCATAACACCCTTTAGAGCGATACAACTATGACGCGACCCAGGCGTTTAACCTGAGCACATACCCAGTCTCGCGGTGAGTTCCCAACGCATCTTGGGTGGCATGTTGTATCACATTCACATTCACACTATTAGGTTTGTAAACGAGTTTGGGTAAGTTGGCTGGTTCGTGGACTTACCTGGGACCCACGTGATTCAATGGGTTCCTCATAGTTTCCACTCTATGCCATCGTTCTACACCTGGCAAGAGGTTCTTGAGAACCCGGAGGACTTTGCGTTCAACTCCACGGTGGTGATGTCTCGCGACCATCATCCTCCGGCTGGTAACCTCACCTGGCCCAACCCCAATGCGCCTCAAGGGCAGTATCAGATGTCGAGCGCTGTCGAGCTCTGGCTTCCAACACCAGGTACCTCGGATGCCAACCAGACCTTTGCGCAATGGTGCTGGAGTACACAACTCTTCCAGTCCATGAACATGGTCGCTGAGATCGCCTGGTACAGACGCGGTGCCGGGATGGGCGAAAATAACCTTGGAAGCCTCGTTTGGCAGCTCAACGATATTTGGCAAGGCGTTAGCTGGTCAGCGATCGAGTATTCTGGCAGGTGGAAGGTCCTCAATTATGGATTGGCAAGCGTGTATGCGCCGGTGATCATACAGCCGTTCTGGATGCCGGAAAACGAGACGTTGACGGTGCTCGCGACGTCGGATCGGTGGGAGAGTGTGGACGGGGTGGCCCAGTTGACTTGGTATGATTGGAGGGGGCACGTGTTGAACACCTCGACGACGACTTTCTCGATCCCCGCCCTCAACAATTCTCTGGTCTATGAGGGAGCGGGGCTAGCAACCATTCTTCCTGCTGGATATAACGCGTCCGATGTTTGGCTTCTGATGAACCTCACCGCTCAAGCCGATAACGAGACGGTGACAAACGAGTCGTATGTGAGTAACTTGAACTACTTCTAAGAAGCGAGCGATGCTGATCATGTCACTGACGGCACTGACCAGTTTACCCCCGTCTCGCTCGCTTATGCCAACCTCGTCGACCCTGAGATAGTGGTACGCACGGGCAACAACTACACGTTCACGCTCTCGGCTCAGGGAGGCGTTGGGGCGTGGACGTGGCTCGACCATCCGTACGGCACCGTCGGTTATTTCGTGGACACAACGACCGGCAACCCAGCCAATGGATTCTACCTAGTTCCTGGCATCGATCGTACTAGTAAGTGGTCATTGCACACGCCATTTTGTCTGCCAATGGGTTTGTGGACCTTGAATCTGACTCGACTCGACTCGACTCAATATAGTGCAATTCATCCAAAACGCGAAGCTATCGTCGGTAGGGAACCCAGATCCATCAGACTTTGTGGTGAGGTCCCTTTGGAACAATACACACGCCTGACGGGACAGAGGTGGAGATACATATCGTTTGGTGACCACGTTTGGAGAATTGGAGACTGTACGTACCGCATCACTACCAGACTACGATGTGGTACCCCATCGGTGTGCCTTGGAACTTTGTTGTCAATAAGAACCCATATAGACCAGACACAGTGGCAGGCACAATTGTACAAGCAATGACCATACTTTTATTTTCTGGCTGGTTGTCAATGATAAACAAGTTGTGTACCCAGAAACTTCTTGGTGCCACGGTGCTAGTGGCCAACAGTACACGGGGAGAAGTGGGTAAAAGCGGACGGTTGACCAAGAGGGAGTGAAACCGATCGAAATCCAGGGACATGGCTCAGTTGCCTTCTTACCGGATGCAAAACACGCCGTTGCTGGTGGTGGTGGGCAAAGCAAGATAGTCGGACAATGGCAGGTCGATGGGGGTCAAGAGGTGAGGGAGCAAATGGAAGTGGTTACCGTCAATTGTCTGCTCGACATTGCAGTATCTCAGGACGGGCGATTTATCGCATGTGGAGGGTCTTACGGGCTAGCAGATAAGCTTGGGACCTCATTGAGACAGAAAAAGGGTCCAGCTTGAGGGCAGTGTAGCACGGGTCACGGTGCGCGGCGGCCCGGATGGACACTTCGCCCGACGGGCCGCCAGGTTCGCAACCGCCGACCGCCGGGAGTGGTTGATCAAAGCGCCTCCGGTCGATCCCAACTGGTCAGCTCCCGGGTCCGAGGCTCCCTCGAAACATGCGGATTTCATCACAGCGGTCAAGTTCTCTCCTTGCGGAGGCTACATTGATCCCGCAATTCCATTCGACTCTACGACAGCTCAGATGGCCAACTGCTCCTCAACATTCTCGACAGAGTCAGTTCGCCTTACAACACGTCGTTTGTATGGTGTCGCATCTCACGCTGGCAAAATAAAGTCCTTTCATGTGTCTGACTCCCTCAGGCACCTCTCGTGGACGGAGTGGAACATTCAGGCCAACAACCAGCCTGCATCCATTGCCTTGGCATACAACGGAAAATTCGTCGCTTCCGCTTTGTCTCGCTATGTCCCATTTTGGGACACATCAACACACGCCCCGATTGGTCCCATCATCGAGTGTTCTGGCAGAGTGTGGTCCATTGCTCTCTCCAAGGACGGTTATCTCGCGAGCGGTGGACTCGGAGATGACAAGAATATCCTTCTCCGTGACCTCAGAGACATCCTGCAGCAGTTCTACTTTCTGGACCCCACTCCCAAGCATTATTGCAAAGCCGGGTCGTTCAATGGAACATTTCTGGGTCGTTTCCCGAGGTTCGTACGGTGAAAACCCCTCGGGAGGAGGCTGTCCAGAAAGGAAAAAGACCATTTCGAACAAACAATGCGTGTGTTCCTCCACTCCGGCCGGCGGCTGGTGTCTCGCTGACAACTCTGCCCTGTTCAGATCGATTCGTGCGTGAAATGTCAAATTTAAGAGAAGAGAAGATGCTCAGCTATTTCATCTTCAGGGGGCAGTCCAAAGGCTGGAATTCGAGATCAAACGGCTTGGAAACAATTCGATGCAATGCAAGGGTTTTGATGAGCGTCAAGTTGAGTAAAGAATGAGACCAGGTTTACTCAAACACGGTGATCTATGTTAGTTAACCCAGGACTGGAACCGAGGACTGGAATTGATGCATCCGGGTCTTAGACGGAAGACCGCTCTCGCGAATATAGTATCCTTGTTCACATTGGTCTGCGCGTAAGTCGAGATTTCTGGACCGCGTCACTCACCAGCCGTTTTCTGTCACAAAAAAGAGTAGCAGGTTCATTTCGTATAAGCAGGTTCACTGTGCATCGTTTGGAATCGCAACCAAAAATATGATTTAACACAGGCAGCTCAGTAAATTCAGATCCCTACTTTACAACAACTGAGCTAGCACGACGATCGACAAATCGGAGAACAAGACAAGAGGAGAGCATAGTATCTTTTTTTTCTTTTTTTCTTTTTTCTCTTTTTTTTTTCTCTTTTTCTCCCCCCCATTTATCGAAGAAAAATCATAGATAGGAAAGCTCACACGATATTGGCGATGGGTTTCTCAAGTTTCGCGGTAAGCGCGACCTGCCCGAGAACGAAATGCGGGGAATCCGGGTAAGGCCAGGTGTTGAGGCCGGTCTTCGCGAACGTTGGAAGCGGGGACGGGTTGGGTTGATTCCCAATGTAAGGGTATTTGCTCCCAACATAGAACGGCCAAGCCTTGTTCTCTGTGGGAGGCTGCTGCGCGAGGTGTTTGATGGGGCTGCATGGAAATGAGCAGCTTAACGGGGGGGCAGCTGCAGTCGAGAGAATATCGCTCACGATAACATGGCGACTTCGGTGGTGGCGAGCCTGAACTTGACGCTCGGTGGCGGGATGTTAAGGCCAGTGTCACACCAGGTGACAGTCAAAGTGAGGTTGCAGGGCTGACGACCCGGAGTAGCGCCAGTGAAGTGGCAGCCCGCGTACTAGGTCACGACGTCAGCTATACGCGACTACATTCTTCCTTGAAGATCTTCACATACCGCTGGAGACTGAGTACTGATGGGGAGGTTCTGGTTTATCAACGGGTCAGTGTTGACGTGAAAAGAACGAAAGAAAAAGGCCCGACCTCGAAGCACAGACCGTTGGGGAAGATGACGTTGTCGTCGCATGTCAAGGTCCCTGGAGGAGAAGAAATGTATTAGTTTTTATGACGGATTTCACCCCCGAAAACAAACATTTGGACCCAGGGGGGATGATCGGATTGTCGCACTCGACGATGATGGTCCAGAATGAGCAGGAGAACGAGCAATCGGGGATGACGAGCTGGGTCGAGCAAGGCCACGTCAAGCACTTGCCTGGGTTCCCGGGCTTGCAGGGAACCCAGCCGATGTTTCTGTAGCACACGAGGGGGCAGGACGAGCACCATTTCTGGAAATCTTGCACTGCAACAAGTGAGCACTAAACCGGCGCGAGCGAGTCGGAGTGAAAACACGAACGCGTCGTAAAATCTTCTACTTGCTGGCTCGGCCAGGTCGGGAACACCAACGAGCATTTGCGTTTCTGACGTACTTCTGCAATGATGCAGTAATGCGTGTGGCCCATCCATGAACCTCCAGTGGAACCCGGATCGGGGTTGGGTGGAGTTGGAATATCCAACGGTTTGTTAAACAGGTAGAACTGATCAGAGTCTTGGACGGAAATGGTTTGCTGGTCAACCGTGCTGCCGCCGAAGACATTGCCCTGGATGCCTTTGCTTGCGTATTGGGACGGGTGGAGAATCGGAGTCCCCGCGACGGCATAGATCTTACTCTGGACGTCAATGTCCGCGATGGTGCTGTGTCCACGCACGAAAACGTAATTGTTCGAGTTACCAACGAGCTCGACCGAGTTGGCCTTCGAATAATCAACGCTTGGGTTCTGGAGAGCGGCCCATAATCCTGGTGCGCTCAAATCCGAGTCCGTGCCGATGGGCTGAATGTCTGTCATGTCATCAGCACCGACAAGAACGTACAAATCGAAGAAGGCGCGCACCAGGAGAATACCCGCCGGGTGCAGTATGCGGGAAAACATTTTTGTCGTTCACCTGAGCCCGGAACCACCAGCCTGTGGCTGCCGGTTTCGTGACAGGAATAGCCGCACAGTTGTCCTTGCTGGGACACTGACAGCCGACATCACCAGAGGAGTTCTCGGACTCCCTTAGCTGTGTGGCAGAGGGGCTAGCAAAACGGAGATTACGTGTCGAGTGAGGATCGAAGATGACGTTCAGTGCACCCAATAGTAGAGCAGGGGGTTGGGGTAGCTTCGGATCGGCGGCGGTCCCCAACGGCAAGATCCCGCCGCTCTTGAGGACCCTGAGAGACAACCCAGAGTACGGCTCAAAGTGTGCGTTCTCCGCGGGAGAATATATGTGGAGAGTCAACATTCCGTCGTAAGACGGCTCAAGCGGGACCTGGTGTGTTCCGAAGGACGACAAAGGAGTGCGCGGTATAGTTATCCTCCCGAGGTCGTCGTTCAAAGACACCTGCAATCCGGGAGGGGGCTTTGCGCCTGCGTGCCACTATTTGAATTGAAGTCAGAGTGATCGTACATACAAGAATACGTCGAAGCTTACATGGAGTTCAAAACTGACTGGCACGGGTAATTTACTAAACATGCGGAGGCGAGTGGTGGCCGAAATGTGCTTCAAAGTGGGATCTGCGACAATCACCTATGAAGTAGTCAGATCATGTTCCTTTCAGAAGAAAGAATGTAAGACTTTACATTATAAAAAGTGAAGTTGTTGTCCTGAGACAGGAAAGAGGAGAAGTCGTCCACGCCAAAGTTCTGGGGGTTGAACGATGGAACCGGTTCGTATTCTTCCAGGTTCTTGTTCACGTTCGCTAGATTAGGTTTAAAGACGTTGGCAACCAAGGAGTATGCGTTTCCAGCGGTGTGAGGTGGACGGAACCACAAAGGGCTGTCAGATGCATCTATGATCCAGATTAATTCCACTCCCAAACAAAATGGAATAATACACCTACATGGACCCGTGGTGTCCCCGCCAGAAATCACTACTGGGCCGGACGAGACAGGCTCTATGGCGGACCACACCTGTGGCCATAAGATGAGCTCGCTTGGAAAGGCCCTTAATGTAGCGACGTAGGGCCCGCCGGAGCCATGGCCCCGAATGTAGACGTGGTTGACGTCCCCGCCGACAATAGGCATACCCGCGAAACCGCGCCAAGACGTAGGATGAACGAGCGTGTCCTGGTCAGCTTTCGCACCATAAAGCGGTATGATATCGGGGGACTGCACAAGCATCAATTCCAGTGTGCTTTCAAATGGGTGGGATGGAAACACGACATACGAAGGACATCGCTTTAGGGTACTTCTCTGGATGCGCCAGGGCATCATCGTCTGGATCTAAAATGAACTTGAGTACGGTGATGGGCTCTAATGAGACAGCGACACGAACAGTTTCTCAAGACGAGAGTGTTGGAGCTTTTGAACATTGTCATTGTTGAAATTGGAGTTACTGTGAGATCGATAGATGGAAGAGCGAGTTGATGTCTTGCTGAGAGACAAGGCAGGATACACCCGCCTTTATACCTGTTGGGCCTCCTATACGACAGAACTGGCAGTTGCTATCCACGCACACACGGGCACTGGGCTGTGTTCATCTGACTTCCATTCCAGATGTCCATCGACATGCTGGGTGATTCAAAGTAACGCCAGACGCGATAACGGGCGCATCCAATGAAAAATTGGCTCATGGCTGCGTCCTTCTGTGGTCTGTCTCTTTCATAAATCCAGAGACGCATTCTCCCACAAAGAACAAATCACGTACATTTCATCGGTGCCAGTCGCAAGATATTTTTGTCGTAATGTGTGCACCTAGCTTGTTGCATTGATTACTGCCACCTCTCGTTCTGCAAGATTGATATGGATAGCGTGAGGCCTTGCGGCACGTTAACCCAGGCATGGACATGTAGCAACCAGTAGGCACATTCCTTGCAGGACTTTCTGCATTCAAAAAAATGTGAAGGACCAGCTCACCGATTGCTGTACAACAACTCCCCAATAACTCCGAGAATCTGGTGCTTCTGATAGCGCCAATCGCTGACACTGCAATGACGATATGCCACCGCCGATGACATTCGCGGGAAACCCAAAGATCAGAAGACTTGGATACCATGGTCACCGTGACATGCCTTATGGCGCCAACTTGATTCGAACGACATTAAATGGATGGTTTGTGGTGCTATGGGCCCGCGGAGTCAGGATACTGCATTACCCGGTGGGCCGATCAGTCAAGAAATACGAAACCTTTACATGACGCCTGTGTCATATGACTGGAAGCCGTGCAACGATAAGCAAATCTTCCGTTCTGTGCGGCGTCTCCACTTGAACCACCCAGATATTCGAGTGGCTTGATCCTGTCCACCGGTATACTGGTACAGTTCTTCCGTGAGTTATTCCTGGCGTTCTTCTGCCCTCAACACTAGCTTGAGAATATGGGCCCTTCTTGTACTATATGATCACCCATCTTGGTTGATCCACTACGTCATGTCGATGATTCGTGGGAAAGTGATGGGACTTCCCGTTATGGTCCGACGGGTGATCGCTCAAGTTGCTGTATGTCCCGGAGGGTTGGTTCAGAAATGCCACTCGGAATATTCCATCACATCATCCTGTAAGGAGGTGCTTCTTGCCTGATCGGCCTGCCGGGTAACGCAGTATCCTGACTTCCCAGGCCCATGGTATCACAAACCTTCGTTCAAATAAAGCTGGCGCCATAAAAGATGTCACGATGACCATGGTATCTGAATCTTCTGATCTTCAGGTTCCCGCGAATGCCATCGGCGGTGGTACACATCGTCATTTCCCTGTCAGCAATTGGCGCCCTCAGAAGCCCCAAACTCTCGGAGTTATCGAGGAGTTGTTGTACAGCAATCGGTGAGCTGGTCCTTCACATTTTTTGAGTGAATACAGAAAGTCCTGCTGGTTGATGCAGGGACATGTCTGGGTTAATGCCTCAGGCTCCCCATATTAATCTTTCAGAACGAGAGGCAGCAGCAGTCGATGCAACAAGGTGCGCACATTACGACAAAAATATCTTGCGCACTGCCAGTAACACCGACGGAATGTACATTGACATTGTTTGCTCTTTGCGGAAGAACGCGTTACGTCTCTGGATTGATGAAAGAGGCAGACAACAAAAGGACGCCGCCATGAACCAATGTTTCATTGGATGCGCCCGTTATCACATCTGACGTTGCTTTGAACTTGAATCACGCAGCATGTCAACTTGAATGGACATGCGGAATGGAAGTTGGCTGGCCACAGCCCAGCGGTCAGTGGCCGCATGCGCGGATAGCAACTGCTAGTTTTGTCGTATAGGGGGTCCAACTCACGGGCCATCAACCCTGCAACCTCACTTTGACGGCCACCTGGTCTTGACATCCCCCCACCAAGCGTCAAGTTCAGGCTCGCCACCACCGATCTCTCAATTGACGCTGTACCCCGTCAAGCCATACCTTTCCATGCAGCCCCGTCAAACACCTCGTGTAGCAGGCTCCCACAGGGAGCGAGGCATGTCCGTTCTACGTAGAGAACAACTACCTTTACATTGGGGGTTCCCTGCCGTTCGTTCTCGGACAGGTCGCTTACCGCAAAAGTCTAGAAACCCGGAAACCTGTCTCGTAAGCTCCATCTAGTGGGTTTACTTTGATAAAGAAAAAATCCCCGGTTTGTCGATCATAGTGCAAGCTCAATTGTTGTAAAGGAGTGCCTCTGAATTGACCGAGCTGCCTGTATCATGGGTCATATTTTTTTGTTCTGAATGCGAACCACAGCCACTCGACCTGTTCATCCAATAAGCGAAAGTCTCCTGTGAGATCGACAACGGCCGGAGACTCCCGATGGATCCTTCATCACACTCCCATTCAAGCAATTTACAATGTCGAAGCAACACTCCAAGTCGCATCCCGTTTCATGTGGTATTCCAGTGCTCAAACCATTACAAAAAAAAAGAATAAAAGTAACAGAAACAACAGAAAGCCCCACATGATAAATAACGTACGCCAGATGCGATGAACCCAGGTGTGCAATTACATACAAATGGTGGCACACAAAAAAACGAAAACGACGGTCCGTGATCGAACACAAAGACGAACAACAGCGCGAACAACAGGGTAAGAAGAACGAACACGAATAAATGTTCAGCGTCCAGCAAACACAAAGAAACACAATACAACATGCGCCAACGGTCAACGAAGCACCAACGACGAAAGCAAACTCAACGTCCGTTCGTCCAACTCGCCCCGCCCCTGCATCCTCCCTATCCGCTCTACCATCACCCCCATCGCCATCGCCTCCGCCGCGTTCTCGATGCGTGTCAACAGCGAATCCAACGCCATCATGATCTCCAGCTCGCTCATCTTGTCGTGCACCGGAGGCAACAGCTGATCAGGGTCGCCATACATGTAGCACGGCTCCAACTGCCCGTCGTCCGGGCCCTCTGATCCCGGTGGCGGTGACTGTGGTGGCGGTGGGAGACTGTCCTTGCGTTTCGGATACGGACAAAACACACGTCCACTCGCGAGCGCCTCAAAGCGAAGACACAACGCCCCCAGCTCCCTCACCTGCCCAATACTCCACTGTACCTTGGCAGGCGGCAACGCCGACGCGTTCCCTGATCCGCCGGTCCAGTCCATATCCTGTCGTCCCGCGATCGACCCAGGATAGAGCAACGAGACCATTTCTGGGATTTCGAGACCCTTGAGTTTGATCTCGCCCACCGGGATCACCTTGATGTTCATCCGCCGGATTGCCTCGATCGCTTGCGGCGGTTGGAATTCCGAGTATTCGGTGTCAGGGCCGGTTTCGGTGATACGCGCATTGATCTCCCGGACAACGTCGGCGCTGCACATGATTTGTCCCCCAGCGGCACTCCCACTGATACGCGCAGCGCGAATGACCATCGGGCCAAAGTAATCCATCCGGTTGGTGATTGGGTCGGGCTCGCACACTGGTGTACCACAGTGGATGCCCATACGTACCGAGAGCCCACGTGAGATCAAATTTCCCTGCGCATCCCATACTTCTTTTCCCTCCTCACACTCCAGGATTTCCAATGGCCACGGCTCGTGCATCAGTTGCACCTGGACCGTCAATGACCACCACAATGCGGCCAGCGTGGTCGGGAAGGAACACATGAATGCGTCCCCCTCCGTCTTGACGACGTACCCACCACATATACGCAGCTGTCGACGCAAAAGACCATTGTGTAACCGCATCGCAGTCGGCATACCTGCGTTCGTCTCCCACAACTGGGTCGAATTTCGGATGTCAGTGAAGACGAGACACAGATGACCCGTCGGAGGCGACACTTCATAGTCCAACCGAGCAATCGTACGGTCTTGGATATCCGCCTTCTTAACCCCTCGCTTTTTCGACGTGCTGAACGCGTCCACGTCCATGGACGAATCGGCCGTCGGCTGCTTCTTCGGACGGAACAAATCCGCGATGCATACCACCATGATCATCGTACTCCCGTCCGACCCATAACTGATTGCAAAATCCCGCAACTTTTGTGCTGCAATCATCGGATCAGAGATCTCGGACCGCGCAATATCCACCGCGGTTTGATACGAGATGTAATCCCACAGACCCCGGTTCCCAATGATCACAAACTCGTCCTGCTCCGTCAACAGCCGCTCCTCCACGTACGGTCGCGCATTCACCACGGGAAAGTGGTAAAAGTAGCCAAAGGAACGCGAGGTGTCGATCTCCTCGTGGACAAGACCTTTGGGCGAGATCCATCCCTCGGCACACCGTATACGCTCCGCCTCGCGCCTATCAAACGGGTCGTGTTTTCTTGAGATCAACTCGGCAGAGCCCTGCATCGAGACCACTGCGAGCGCGTCCCCCGCATTCGCCACGTACATGGTTTTCCCGGTAAAGTAGAGCACAATGCCGGATGCCCCTGCACGATACGAATTCTCCAACGAAGTCGTACCCGCCGTCGACGCGCTCACCTGGGACATTTTTCGACTCGACGAGTTCCCAGCATAGAGCGAGTCGTGCAGTTGCTTGTTGAGCCTCAGAAACGTCCGACGCAGCGCATCGCGGACTGTCTCGTCCTTTGACTGGTCGATCTGACCCAACTGGGAGCAAAACTGCCGTAAAAAGTGGTCATGGAGGTACTTGGACAGATGATTGTTGTTCTGTGGCGCGTCCGACCGCCCAAACATGGCAAAGACGGCCTCGTCCTGGTGTCCCCGAAACTCGGGCTGAACGAGATCAAACATGGTGAGGTAGCCGGTGCTCCCGAGGTTGTCCGCGATCCCGTACGACATCCTGTTCACTTCAGACAACGAGGTTCGGACACGTCGATCCTCTGTTTCCTCGGGAATGTTGGGCAGGAACGTGGTGGTAACGTCCATGAGACCGAGGACGCGCAACGAGGTCAACCCGGAAAAGTCGGCAAGACCAGGACCACTCTCTACACCATCTGAGACATGCCTGGCAGTGGGAGGCTTGATCTCAAGCCTCTTGTTTCCGGACAGGTTAAGGTACTTGAGATTTTGATTGAAATTCCTGGGGCGCAACCACGTCAGTCGGTTATTCCCATAAGACGTGCGAAAGGACTATTTACCAATTCCAATCAAACTCCCAGTTATTGATGTTATACCGCAGCGCGTTGCTCCCCGCATCGATCACCGTCAAACTCTGCACCTTGTTCAACTCTTGAGGCAGCGTCTGCAACTTGTTCCCGTTGAGAAACAAGACGCTCAACCTCGTCAACCTGGGTAAATCTTCAGTCGGTATACTGGTTAGCTGATTACCGCTGAGGTAGAGCTCCTCAAGTCTGGTGAGGTTGCGGAGGAAAGAAGACGGGAGTTCTTGTATTTCGTTAAAGGATAGGTTGAGGACGCGGAGTTCTTTCAGGATCGTGAACGGCGGGAGGCAATCGTCTGTGAGTCGGTTCTCGCCCACGTACAGTTTCTCGAGTGAATACGCGAGCGGAGGGGAAGGTCGGCCGGGTGACGACTGTACCGTCGCGCTCGACGCCTTTCTCGTGACCTGAAAGTGTGACCGTGGTCCTGGCGGTGTCGATGGAATTTCGAGGGATATACCAGAAACAGGGGAAAGGACAAGGGACGTATCTGGTGGACCGTACCAAGTATCGATCAGGTTGGATGTCACGTTGATCAAGACGAGCGAGGGGCAGTTCCAGAGGGAGAGAGGCAGCTGCCTGAGGCTGTTATTATGTGCATCAAGGGTTTCAAGCCGTCGGAGGGAGCCAATGGTTTCGGGTAGAGCATCGAGATGGTTATCAGAACAGGAGAACGTGATGAGGTGACTGAGCTCCCCAAGGGAGTCGGGAAGCGTTCGGAATAGGTTATGATCTAGTTTTAGGGTTTGAAGTGCAGAGAGATGTGACAAGGTAAAGTCGTCAAGGGAGGAGAGTTTCGTGTGAGAGACGTCGAGGAAGGTGAGTGCGAAAGGGGTTTGTACAGAGGGGACGAGTTTGAGAAGCGTAATGTCGTTAAACGAAACGTCGAGGGTGGCCGTGCCATGTGGTCCATGAGAGAGGTCGAGCGCGTGTATCATGTTGTGGTCCGCGAAAAGTTTCTCCAATCGAGGAAGCGTATGTGCGACGGAAAGGTCGGCGATACTATTTCGTCGACAGTCGAGGAGTTGGAGGTTGACAAGTCGGCCGCATTGTTCAGGGAGTCTGGATACCTGATTCCCCACGAAGATAAGTTGCTGCAGGGCAGTCAACCGGCCAATGTCCTCTGGGAGTTCGGTGATCATATTAAAGGATATATCAAGATCCAAAAGGGCAGGCATCTCGCAAATGACGGAAGGAAGATGGCTGAATTTATTGTTGGATATGTTCAATGCCTTGAGCATCCGAAGGCGGGGGAAATACCAAGGAAGTTGTTCCATGCGATTATTTTGCAGTTTGAGCATAGTTAATTCAGGAATACGATCGAGGGCGGCGTCATCAAGGTCGACAATGCGATTACAAGAGAGGTCGAGGCGCTGTAAGCTCGTCGAATGACGAACACTTTGAGGTACTTTCTTCATCGCCATGCTCGACAGACGGAGTTCGCGTAAGGTGGTACAAGACTGGACAAAGTCGAGGGGTATCTCCACCATGGGATTTCGAGAAAGATTAAGGAATATGATTGATGCCGCATTTTTATGAAAAATGATGGGTATAGTGGGCAGACCGCAGCCTGTGAGATCTACATATTCGAAATTGTCAAAGTTTAAATCTTCCGCCTGGAAGGGATCAGGCGTGGATTGGAATCGCAGAGACGAAACATACCGCTGGACCAAGCAGTTGGCTCTTGTACACAAACTTGAGAAGGAAAGTCATATCTTCAGCCGCGAGGTAATCGAGACTGTCGAGCTGATCATAACCAGCTTGTTCCAAACGGCGACGGGTGATCGCGGCAGGCCGTTCCGTCGGAGCCAACATTCGTTCTGAGAGAGATGTGAGGCAGAGATAAGGACATACGAAAATTTACATACCCCTTCCCCGTTCCTTGAGGTAGAGTTTGTGGGTCTCTCGTTCATTATCACGCAATACCTTGGCGTTGAGGGACGGGGTAAGATCTGCGACTGTTGCTTGTGGGGGGATTTGTGCGACATGATAGGAGCCGTTGGCACGGTATATGCGCACGAGAACACACTTTGTGGAGCCGGCGGACGAAGACTGTTTGTGGGCGTAATGGGTTTTTCTGCGCATGCGTTTCTTTGCCGCCATATCGGCGGCGTCGTCTAGGGTTCGTGAGCTTATGGCGACGAGACTTTCCTCTGAACCGGAACTTGCGCCATCTGCGGCGGCATCACCGCCTTCCTTTTCGATCGCCCAACTTTCGGGAGCGGTCCATTCGCGTTCGGTCAATTGTTCGGTGTCGTCATGTAGGTGTTCCGTGATGGTCTTTGGGGACACCTTGCGGTCGTGTCGATGTCTGCGCTTCGAGGAGACGGAAGAGGGGTGGAAAGGATCAGTAAATATGGACGAAGGGGAGGGGGGAGTGAAACCAGAAAGGCTGAGGCCACACGAGTCAAAGCCACTGGAAGAGGAGGCGCTGGGGCGACTGGGGAGGGGGCCGGATACGGCACTCCTGTCGATGATGTCGTCCATATGGGAGAAATCGGTGTCGATTTTGAGGAGGGGTTCGTCTTTTGGGGGGAGGGGCGGGGGTTTGTTGAGACGTGTTCGTTTTCGTATCCTGTCCTTTTCCTTCTTTGGGGGGGGAGGGGTAGCGGGGACGGGGTCTGGAGGGGGGTCTGGATAGAGCGGGGTCATGTAGGTGTTGATGGAGAGTTGAGAGGGGTTTGGTGTG
>JBBPRA010000309.1:0-30689 GCA_038092775.1 Boletus rubescentipes | reverse complement strand
ACCCGCCCACTGGACGCATCCCATCCACCGTTCCATTATACCATGACTGCCTCTGAACAAGAAACGGCTGCGATCATTGCAAAGACGAAAAAGCTAGGGGTTTCCGTTTCTGTGCTATTCCACGCTGCGCATTGTTTGGCCCAGATCAAGATGAATCCGATTCCTGAAGGAACAGAAGTCGATTTTCCATCGGATTCGACAGTGTAAGTATATCTTTCACCAGATACTTGCATGTTGGTTTTGTCTCAATCCAATCCATTATCCTCGATGCTGTCTTTAGTGTTGCCCTTGAACGCTATTTGAAACCGCCTGTTAACCCAAAGACACATATCATATCATCCTTCACTACGATTCCATTGCGCTTCTCGTTGGCTCCAGTGTTGATGGAACGCAGTGAGAAGGAAAGATTGATCATGACGGCGAAAATGCTCCAGGAGCGTTTTGACAGATATCTATCTGATCCTTGTCTGCCTCACCTGTTCGCCGCGATGCAGGGCATGCCGGCTGAAGTGGGCCATGATCGCAAGACCGACTCTGGGGAGAAGACAGAAGCGGAACGAGCACTGATGCCTTGGTCGTGTACTTTCAATAACCTAGGCGTAGTGGAGAAGAGGCTGCAGACGCAACACGGGAGGATCTACGTTGGGAGCATGTCCCTCGGACTTCGACTGAGGCATTGCATGTAGGGCATTTGTGATGGCTGTTTCTTCGTCCACACTGTCTTGACTTCTTTTTTGTTTTGCTTTGCAGGTGCATTCATATGTGGACGATGCATTCAAAGCTCTGCTTTCGGGTTCATGTGAGTAGTTTTACGCACCAACTACTGACATCATATTACTCGTGTGTTGTCCTAACTTGGTGTGATGTCAGGGTGCCACTGCCTGGGGGGAGGAATGCATGAGAACACTGTTGGAGGAACTGAGGCGCATTGGGTTCCTCGTCCTCGACGAGTCTTGAATCATTGATCATCGGAGAATATATGATATTTCAAGTCCATTGTACTTACCAATGGATCACTGGCGGCTTTATTTACCGCACTTAGCCTCCAGTAGTCACTAGACTCGGATGTGGTCGTGTTTTATTTGACAGGTCGTGTACGTCACTTCCCTCCCTGACACAAAACTACTACATAGTACGGTTTCTCCCGCTGTGCGCACACGACATGTCCGAACACAAATGTCTAGGGCTCGCAACAATGTTCATTATTCTGGTTTTCCTTGTATCTCCCCTCATCTTGTAGTGTTCATGGTATCCGAATCGGTTATCGTCGGAGTTCTTTTCGCAGGCGCACACCACTAATTATAGCCACCTGGTCATTCAAGTTTGTACATTTTTATCCAGCTACGATCAATTAATGCCAAGGAACCCAAGTCTCTTACGTGGACAAAAGACAATGCTTATCCTGCCCGAGGAAGGGAGAGATTTGATTGGAGGAAGAACTTGCAGGCTGGGTAAACCCTGACCTATTCCACATTTGTTCTGTATTCGCTTGCGCCGGCGCACCTGAGCCTTGTTAACTCAACGATGAAGCGATTAAAAGGAACGTAAGCTGGTTGAAAATTTCCTGCATTAAAAGCCGTCGATAGTGAAATCACCAACGCCGCCCAGCAGATGTCCAGATTTGCTCCTTGTGCGACTCAATGGGCCTTCGATGCCAATTGCGACCCCCCTGTGTACACCCGGTCAGTTTCCAGCCCATTTCATATCCATCAGACTGATCGCTGTTTACTTACGTCAGACCTATGGTTGGTTCTGAGCTCGCTGCACAAAGATATTGGAATACATATGATGCGTAAGTTCTTTTCCGTTTACCAACATGACAGGGGTGACCGACGTTAGGTCACTTTTTAACAGGGATACGGAAGTCTGCATCGGTGCCAACTTTATTTCTTCACTGCGAGTAGACGAGCTCAAGGAGCGCGCTCGTGAAGCTCTTGATAAACTCCGGTGATCAGATTTAGACCATGAAATTTTGTGCTTTACTTACACCCCACTTCCGTGTCCAAGCTTTGTTTCTCCTATCATTGCCTGCACAGTAGAGGACGACATATCTCCACGATGGGTATACACCCCGTCCGCTGATCGCGAAGCGTGGCTCAATCTGGCCCTCGCCGTTGAAGAACGAGGATCCTTCCTGAACCCATACGAATTCATTCAAAGCATTAACCTCAAACGACTTCCCTATGTAGACGGGAAGGGCACTACCATTTTTCTAAGGGCTTATTTGCTCACGACCTCGAAAGAGGGTGACGATGACAGCAGGGAATACGGCTTATACTTTCACGGCTCCCACACCATCATCGACGCAGGGCCTGCACTCCATGCACTGAACCTAATGTGTGGATGGATATCTGGCGAGGGCATGGACGTCAGAATCGAGCCTTCAGAAGAGTGGAAGAACCTCCCTGTTGATCCTATTACTGCAACGGGAGGGCCATCTGAAGAATGGGACACAGCCGGTATAAGGCTCCTGCAAGAGTGTGCGCAGCAGAAGGCCCGGACTGTGGTATGTGTAATCCCAATTTTCTCGCATTTTCTTCTTGCTCTGTTAATTCGGGTACTGACATAAACTTTGACCTAGCCTTGTCACACCCTAGCTCCCCCAACCCGCCCACTGGACGCGTCCCATCCACCGTTCTATTATACCATGACTGCCTCTGAACAAGAAACGGCTGCGATCATTGCAAAGACGAAGAAGCTCGGGGTTTCCGTTTCGACGTTATTCCACGCTGCACGCTGTTTGGCCATGATCAAGATGAATCCGATCCCTGAAGGAACCGAGGTCGATTTTTCAGGTCGTTTGACAGTGTAAGCAATACTTTGACCATATGCTTGCATGTTGGTTTCATCTGAATTCAATTCGTTCTCCTCGATGCTGTCTTTAGTGTTGCCCTTGAACGTTACTTGAAACCACCTGTTGACCCGAGGACTCATTTTATATCATCCCTCACTATGATGCCATCGCGCTTCTCTTTGGCCCCAGTATTGATGGAACCCAGCGAAAAGGGAAGGCTGATTATGACAGCGAAAATGCTCCAGGAGCGTTTCGACAGAAATTTATCTAACCCTTGTCTGCCTCATCTGTTCACCGCATTGCTGAATATATTGGCTACTCGAGAGGACCATGATCGCAAGGCCGACACTGGGGAGAAGACAGAAACGGAACGAGCACCGACGCCTTGGTTATGTACTCTCAATAACCTGGGCGTGGTGGAGAAGAGGTTGGAGACGCAACACGGGAGGATCACCGTTGGGAGTATGTGCCTCGGACTTCGACTGAGGCATTGCATGTAAGGCATTTTTGATGACTGTTTCTGCGCCCGCAGTCTTACTAGACTTTTTTTTCTTTGCAGGGGCATTCACATGTGGACGATGCATTCGAAGTTATGCTTTCAGGTTCATGTGAGTCGTTCTATATACCAACTGTCAACATTATATTCTTCGTATGTTCTAACCTGGGGTGATGTCAGGGTGCCACTGCTTGGGGAGAGGAATGCATGAAAACACTGTTGGAGGAAACAGTGCGGATTGGGTTCCTCGTCCTGGACGAGTCTTGAAGGATCGAGCCTCAGAGTAACTGTCAAGCTAGAATGATATTCTGTCCACCATACTCGCCAAAGAATATTTACCACATGTCATGTACTACTACTATATTGGCGGGTCGTCTACTACGACGCCCGCGCTTTGTTTCCCTTGAAGAGAATAACCCGGTCCGGGACGAATTTTCCGTTCCGGAATGGTGACTGAGGTTTCTCACGTGTTTGAACAAGTAATCCCGTCCGAGTCAGTGCACTGGGAAGGTGTAAAACTTGAAGGTATGTTCGTGTTATGTACTAATGCATCGGACGTCTTCTGACTCTGTTCACCGACGTCGGCTGGTAACTGATAACCTCCCAACCTTCTTGATCACCTAATTGATTTATTTAACGAACGAGCTCACTCACGATTTCCCTACTGTCGTCAGGTACACGTCGGGAAAGAACAGTCAAGGTCATGGGGTGTTTTCAGTCACCCGATCCCGATGTAGAAAGATGAGCCTCCACCATTCCGCAGGTCACGTTCAGTGATTTTGATCCAGCGGTGCTGTTCTAATTATGTCATCATAGATTGCCTCAAGATCTCAGGCTCCTGTTCTTTTCCTCACTGTAGAGTTTCTAGTTTCTGCGTTACTGGCAGTGGCGCCACTCTCGCGTCAAGGTTTACGCTGACATCGACACGAGCTCGGTGATTCCGAGTTCCCGAGGCGTGGGGAACGTTATGATCTCGCTGACTTTGGCGGAGGAGAATATCTGAGCTCACAGATTGATGCCAGCTCGGGCAACGAATAAAGTACATACATGGCGAAGGGTGCGTAAAATATCTTGCACTCAGTCATCAGTTTGCACTAGTAAGTACGATACTGCCTTCATCTCGACTTGTATCTAGTTCTCGCGTACTACTGGGTTAGATGCTATGCTCAGGACGTAGCTTAGGTCACCGGTCGCCAGTGAACTCACGGGCTCAATAGTCCTTGTGCAGGGTCACATGCACATTGCACAGCAATAACTCCTGCATTAAAGGCGGCTGGAAATGAAATTGTCCACAACTACCAGCGCGAAATGTCGATGCCGGGTTTGACTCCTCGTCCTGCACCATGGGTCTTTGATCCCAATCGCGACCCCCCTGTGTATACCCGGTTAGTTTCTGCCTTATTTTATATCGCCATCGGACTGATTGCTGTTTACTTACGTCAGACCTATGATTGGTTCTGAGCTTGCTGCACAAAGATATTGGAATACATATGATGCGTAAGTCATTTTCCGTTTGCTAACACGATAGGGATAACCGACTTTGGGTCACTTTTTGGCAGGGATATGGAAGTCTGCATCGGTATCAATTTTACCTCTTCTCTGCAGGTAGAAGAGCTCAAGGGGCGTGCTCGTGAAGCCCTCGATAAACTCCGGTGAGGATATTTTCATTACATACCACATTGTTTATTTTTAAACCTCAACATCCATGTTCTAGTTTTGTTTCTCCTATCATCGCCTGCACAGTGGAAGGCGACATATCCCCGCGATGGGTATACACCCCATCTGCTGATCGCGAAGCGTGGCTCAATCTGGCCTTCGCTGTCGAAGAACGAGGACCATCCCTCAATCCATCCGAGTTTGTTCGAAGCATTAGCCTTAAGCGACTCCCTTACGTAGACGAGAATGGCACTGCCATTCTCTTCAGGGCTTATCTGCTTACAACCTCGAGAGACGCAGACGATAAGAGCAAGGAATATGGTCTATACTTTCACGGCTCTCATGCCATCATCGACGCAAGGCCAGCACTCTATACATTAAACCTAATGTGTGAATGGATATCTGGTGAGGGTATGGACGTCAGAATCAAGCCTTCAGAAGAGTGGAAGAACCTTCCTGTCGATCCTATTACTGCAACGGGAGGGTCATCTGAAGAATGGGATACAGCCGGCACAAGGCTCCTGCAAGAGTTTGCAGAGCAGACTGCTCGGACCGGGGTGCGTTTGATCCCAATCTTCTAGCTCTGTTAATTTGAATACTGACATTGATCCTGACCTAGCCTTGTCACACTTTAGCTCCTCCGTCCCGCCCATTAAACATGTCTGACCCCCCGTTCCATTATACCATAACCGCCTCGGAGTCGGAAACGGCTGCGATCATTGCAGAGACGAAAAAGCTAGGGGTTTCCGTCTCTGCGCTATACCACGCCGCACACTGTTTGGCCCAGATCAAGATGAATTCTGTCCCTGATGGAAGCGAAGTTGATTTTTCAGGCAACTTGATGGTGTGAGTAATGCTTTTACCAGATACTTGCAGTTGGCCTCGTCTGACCCCGGTCCATGATCTTTTATTCGAATCCTCGATACCCTCTTTAGTGTCGCTCTTGAACGGTACTTCAAACCACCCGTCAACCCGAGGACACATCTCATATCATCCCTCACCCTGATGCCATTACGCTTTTCGTTGGCCTCAGTATTGATGGAACCCAGCGAGAAGGGCAAACTGATCATTTTGGCAAAAATGTTCCAGGATCGTTTTGATAATTATCTATCTAATCCTTGTATGCCTCACTTGTTGGCTGCGCTGGGGATGGTACCCGAGCCCGAGAGAAAGCCAGAAACGGAACAAGCACCGATGCCATGGTGGTGTAATCTCACTAATGTGGACGTGGTGGAGAAGAGGCTGCAGACGCAACACGGGAGGATCACTGTCGGGAGTATGTGCATCGGAATTCGACTGAGGAATTCTATGTAGGGCGTTTTGATGACTGCTTCTGCGTCCGTGTTTTCTGACGGTCATTCTCTCGCAGGAGCGTTCACATGTGGACAATGCGTTCAAAGCTTCACTTTCAAGTTCAGGTGAGTCGATTTACGCATCATATCTACCGCTGGCATTGCATTTCCTGTACGTGGTTCTAACTTAGCGTGATCTTAGGGTGCCATCGCTTGGGGAGAGGAATGCATGAAGACACTGGTAGAGGAAACAAGGCGCATTGGGTCCCTCATACTGGAAGAGCCGAGCCCCAGACGGATCATATAGGTAGCATGATACGGTTCATCTACCGTGTTTACTGGGGGATTTTACCGCAGCGGACAGCCGTGCTATGTGACAGGTCGCCTAGTACACTGACCCCGCCCCTGTCTGTGCACAACACGTCTTCCGAGCACACATGTCCAAGGCTCGCAATAACTTTGGTTCTAAATCGCTCTCTTCTCGTGATCTCCCTGTATTCCGCGTCGTCTCGTAGTCTCCATGGCATCCGTCGGTTATCATCACTTCTCCTCTCATGCGTACCCCACTATTTTAATTATAAATACTTGGTCGTTTGTACTTTTCTAGCCACAATAAAATACTGTCTCGTTTCTTATTTATTTTCTGCTCTGGAATGGTTTCAGTAAATTCCATTCTTCATATTTTGGAGTGAATGATCCCAACAAGGGGCAAGTGTTGGCTTTGACGGCATCACCCCATGGGAGAGAACATCGAAGGTTGATGCCGGCTCAGGCCATGAAAAAGGACCTGACAACACGGAGATAGGTTGCATCAAACGTCTTGCAGGTATCCATGCACACGGCATGCTCCATCCGGGTAGAGTCTCTTCTTCTCCTTCATTTTTCCAACACGTATACATCTACATATAACGTTGTTTGTTTTCCTACTTTACATTTAATAACGCGTCTACGAAGAGGGAGAAAATGGAAGGAAAAAAGGCCACGGAACGAAATGAAATGGTACGACCGGCACGACAACCGCGCATATACGTGACAATAAGCACAAACTGGGGTCTCTAGGCAGCGAGTTTCTGGCGGAGGAGGGCCTTGAGCGTCTCCCCGTCCTCGGCGAATTTCTTGATCCCTTCGTGGAGCTTGTCAAAGGCCATTTGGTCTTGGAGGAGGGCCCAGCGGAATTCGGACTCGTTGTCGATGTAGGAGACTTTTTCGATGGACTCGATGGCTGGATGGAGGGACAACGGACAAGGGGAAAGGGGAAAGGGGAAAGGGGAAAGGGGGTGGGTTATCCAAATACGCGCGATGAGAAGGGGAAGCGTAGAGGGACACGGGATAGGACGGGGAGCAACGGAAAAGAAGGGGGAAAAGACGAATCAGTCGATCATGCAATCGAGAACGATCCATATCATTACGCACCCGCATGTGCATCCAATTTCTTTGGCACAGGATCCGTCGACTTCTTGAGTTCCTCAAGCAGGGAAGGGGAGATGGTCAAAAAGTCAACACCGGCCAACGCTTTAATTTCGCCAATCTATCAGGAACCAACCAGGTGATGCGACCGATGGGGAATAATAACCGAGTCAAAAAATGAAGGGAACAAACAGGATTGGGGTTAACGTACGTTACGGAAACTGGCACCCATGACGATTGTCTTGTAGCCGTGTTGTTTGTAGTAGTTGAAGATCTTCTTGACTGATTGGACACCAGGGTCTGCGTCGCCTTCATAGTCCTTTCCAGTTGACTTCTTGTACCAGTCGAGAATCTATACATGGAAGAAATGAATTGGAAAACGACGTGAGGCACATGTTGGGGAGATCCGAATAGAAGACAAAACGACCTACACGACCAACAAAAGGCGAGATGAGTGTCACGCCAGCTTCGGCGCAAGCAACGGCCTGGCCGAACCCGAAGAGAAGAGTGAGGTTGCAGTGAATGTCGTCATCTCGCTCAAGTTCACGGGCGGCCTGGATACCCTCCCACGTCGATGCTATCTTGATAAGGATACGCTCCTTCTTGATACCGACGGATTCGTAGAGGGCAATGAGCTCTTTGGCCTTGATGACGAGAATGATTGAAAACCATCAGCATGGTTGCTGAATTACGTATATCGCGTGATCGAAGTTGACTTACCTTTTTCTTGGTGCCTTCTTTGTCAAAGGAGAGGCGAGCATCGACCTCCGTCGACACACGGCCGGGAATAATCGCGAGAATTTCCTTTCCGAATTCGACGAGCTGAAAATGAGGGTGGTGGTGGTGTGAAGGGGTGATGAAAAAAAAGAGTGAGCTTCCATTCTTACCAAACGGTCTATAGCGGCATTGGTCTGGTCCTCGAGGGAACCACCCTTTTTTTTTCCGTACTCGACGGCGACATTGATGAGGCGTGCGTAACCAGATTTATTGGCGGCGGCCAAAATCAGGGATGGGTTGGTGGTCGCATCCTACTCGGTTCTCGATCTATGACACATCCGTTGGCAAATGAAATCTGGACGCACCTGTGGCTTGTAGACATCGATCGCTGATAAGATCGCGGGGGATGATCAGCGCTCAACTGCAGCGATGGCGCTCGCGATGAGAAACGATACTCACACTCAAAGTCGCCCGAGTCCGAGACGACGACGGTGCCGGTCTGCTTGAGGTGGTCGAGGGAGGTGGTCATGATGGGAGGTGATGAGAAAGCGAGAGCGCAAGCTG
The DNA here is from genome assembly GCA_038092775.1 of Boletus rubescentipes. Taxonomy (NCBI): domain Eukaryota; kingdom Fungi; phylum Basidiomycota; class Agaricomycetes; order Boletales; family Boletaceae; genus Boletus; species Boletus rubescentipes. Next base: position 21,763 of record JBBPRA010000309.1, on the reverse strand, counting down.
AGTGATATATGTCAACAATCGAACTGCCACTGCTTGGTCATGATTTCCACAACCGTGTCCCCGACCACGACGAACGTGTAAGCAGGTTGGCTCTCAGACAACAGAGTCTCCTTGCTATAGGCTGATCACCACATGGCTGCGAATCCGACAGCAGAGCCTCTCAGGGGACGTGCGACAAGTGTGCACTCAATCGGCCAGTCTGGTATGGCTTTCCCCACTCTCAAGGGTCAAATCCATGCATAACACAGCACCCGTGAGTAGTCTTGAACAGTCAACAACCGTGTTCTAACATCGGAACTGAATCGTATTCTGTCCACCCCCGGAGTACTAGTACAGTCCTGGTTTCACTATGCTAGCTCCGACTTTTTGTGGCCGCCGTAGGAATTGCAGCCAACTGGCCGCGTCCATGACACCCGTGCTATCTTTTGCAAACCACGTTTTCATGGATTCGGCGGCCGACGCCTTTCTTTAAATCTCACAGCGTCGCGTTCTCAGGCGAGATTCAGTCATCTTTTGTCGATTCGTGCGTCTTGGTTTCCACGCACCCTTCCCTACGTCTGATCGAGTTGTGTGGTTTATCGCTATTCTGAACCAGAAACACTACATCACGATCAGGATCGCAAGACTTGAAAGACCAAAGATGGCCCAAATGCTCCACATGGGAACATAGGTGGCAGTGTGCGACTCGGGGGAACAGGAGCAAGACGACGACGATAAGAGTTGGGTAGCCAACAGGACCAAACGTCCGTGGCATGGGTAAAGTCTCCAATCTGATCGCCCTGTGGGATCAACGAAAGTCACCTGGATTCTCAGGATTGTTGACGTTTCATTAATCCTATTGGGATCATTCCGAGGGACGTGTCTGGTGTCTTGCACGGACTGGACATGAGGCTGGACCGTGACAAAACACGGATGATTCCGTGTTTTGTCTCGTTGGTTCCTGGCATAATACCCAAATCATCCTCCGCGGTGCGCTCGAGTTGGTAAAAGAATGCCGTCGCCTGGTGGCATTGACACAATGAGCATTATTGCAAGTCATATTTACAATAAAGGCATTGTCTGACACGCTTTCATAGCTATCATGTTGTGTATGGCAACCTACACCCCGTACCTGAAACCAAGACAGGTCGTGAGAGAGGAGACGTTTACATCTAGTACGAAGCATTGAGTTACCCCAGTCGATGGATGTTTTCCGACCGTGATCGTGTCGTAAAAATTCCATACATCTCTCTGAAAAGCCATGAAAAGCGTCATGATGGGCGGTGAGGTTGATGGACACTGTTTTGAGGCACATACCATTGTATGCCACTGACCCCCCTAGCAACCGAGTTGCGCGCACAGAACGAATGTCGAACAGAGCCGTATCCCCCTCGTGATATGCCTCCGATCGGGGGACATTGGCTTGAATGAGCCATTTGTTGTCGATACGGGTAATGTCACCCGTAACTGAGCATCCGGCACCTGAAATTTTGCGCAAGGCGAGTCAAGCTAGTAGCAGCAAGAGTGGCGAAAGAGAGCCTTGGCAGTTCTCTGTGGGTAGGGGAATCTGAAATTCCGGAAGGCTAGGCTCTCGTTCACGGTTACTAGTACATGGATACAAAGACCTAGGTCACTGCGATGGAGGCAATCGCACATACCTCGACTCGTTACTTGCGTATACAGGGATCGCTTGGAAGATGCGAAATACCTGTAATCTCGTTGTATTCCCGATGTAGCGAGCCAACTTAAAGCTGAAGGTGAGTACGGCGGTCATTGAAGGCCATATTCCTTGCTGTCGTTGGCCCCCTCTGTTGATGTTGTAAGCAGATAAGCCCTTAGAAACATGGTAGCACCGCTCTAGTCCACATAGGGAAGCCGTTTGAGGTTGATGCCTTGAACAAACTCGGACTTGTTGTTAGGGGGGGAGGGTCCTCATTCTTCGACGACGAGAGGGATTGCACCATTCCTCGATGAATATATCCACCATAGTGATGCGACATCCTCTACTATGCAAACAAAAATAGGACAAACGAAACTGGGATACGGAAGTCGACGCGTAAGTAAAACAAAAAATATCGCAGCAAAAATTGTTCTCACCAAAATTTGTCGAAAGCTTCACAAGCACAATCCTTGAACTCTTTTACTCATAGGGAAGAGGCAAAGTTGACACCAACGCAGACATCATCTCTGTTAAAAAGTGACCTAAAGTCCATCTCACGCTCAAGTTAGTGAACAAAACGCTACGTGCGCATCAAAGGTATTCCAATGTCTCTGCAGGCCAAGCTCAGATGCAACGAAATGTAAGTAGACACGATCAGTCCGGTAACATGTTCGGAATAGAGCAGGAATATACCGAGCATACACGACGGCGTCATGATTCACATCAAAGACCCATTGTGACGGGAGAGGAGCTGAACCGCCAGCGGACACTTATGGTAGTCGTAAACGCAGGGACTGGGTCAGCTACTCTCTGGAAAGCTCGAGCAGCTAATACTTTCTCTTTTCAAACGCGCGTGAGGATCAGTGAGGTTGCATGGTAGACAGGCCACGGCTCGCGTCCTCACTTCTGACTCATCGTATTCCATGTGGGGCAAGAGCTGTACGGCATGTGAGTTGCTTCGCATTTGGGATATCGGGCACCTCCGAGTCCGCGGGCTACCTGAAACACATCGGATGGTTCCTGCATTGAGATCCAGCACCAACAGATCCTCGACCTTGTCGACGCTACCAGACTCCTAATCGATATCCCCTTCCTGCTCGTCTGTAGTACGATTTTATGGAGAAAACCGTGACTTGCAATGACTCGAAGGTGGCAATGATCATGGCAGCAAGGAACCCAATCATTGATGAGGCGTTCCACCGCCCCGGGAAAAGGACTGCCATGCGGTTAGCAAGCGTCTTGAAGTTGTCAACGAACCGCCCCCATGACTTGAATGCCTCTAGTCGGGACCGTGCGACCTTGCGCGGACGGTTCCGTTTGGACTTCGAGTCATTCTCAGGCAGACTTTAAGTAGTTGTACTAGCCCTTGATAATAGTTGGCAGCGAAATTACCACCAGATGGCTAATTTAGCTCCCGTTGCGACACCATGGCTCTTCGATGCAAATCGCAACCCTCCTGTTTATACCCGGTTAGTTCCTACGGCATTTCGTATCACCGCCTGGCTGACCGCGTCTTTATCTGTCAGGCCTTTGGTTGGCTCTGAGCTTGCGATGCAGAGATATTGGAATGCCTTTGATGCGCAAGTGGTTTTCAATTCACTGAGATGATAGGGATGACCAACTTTGATTCATGTGACATCACTTTCTGACAGTGATGGTGAAGTCTGCATCGGCGTCAATTTTACTTCTTCACTACGGGTGGAACAGCTGAAGGATCGCTCTCGTGAAGCCCTCGACAAACTCCGGTGAGAACATTTTTGCTGCGACATTTTTTGTTTTACTTACACGCCAACTTCCATGTCCCAGCTTCGTTTGTCCTATCATCGCTTGTACGGTAGAGGACGACATATCTCCACGATGGGTATATACCCCATCCGCTGATCGCGGAGCGTGGCTCAATCTGGCTCTTGCCGTCGAAGAACGAGGACCGTCCCTGAACGCACCCGAGTTTGTTCAAAGCATCAACCTCAAACGACTTCCCTATGTAGACGGGAACGGCACTACCATTCTTCTAAGGGCGTATCTACTTACAACCTCGAAAGACGGAGACGATAACAGCAGGGAATATGGCCTATACTTTCATGGCTCCCACTCCATCATCGACGCAGGGCCAGCACTCCATGCACTGAACCTCATGTGTGAATGGATATCTGGCGAAGGTATGGACGTCAGAGTCGAACCCTTGGAAGAGTGGAAGAACCTCCCCGTTGATCCCATTACTGCGACGGGAGGGCCATCTGAAGAGTGGGGCACAGCCGGTGCAAGGCTCCTGCAAGAGTTTGCGGCACAGGATGCTCGAACCGTGGTAGGTTTGATCCCAATCTTCTGGAGTCACCTCTTCGAATAACGATAACGACCCTAACCTAGCCTTGTCACACCCTGGCTCCCCCGTCCCGGCCATTAAACATGTCCGATCCCCCGATCCACTATGCGATAACTACTTCTGAGCAAGAAACGGCTGCGATCATTGCAGAGACAAAAAAGCTAGGGATTTCCGTTTCCTCACTATTTCACGCCGCACATTGTTTGGCTATGATCAAGATGAATCCGATTCCTGAAGGAGCCGAGGTCGATTTTTCATCGGATTCGACAGTGTAAGCATATCTTTTACCAGACGCTTGCATGTTTATTGTACCTGACTCCAATTCATTATATCATCAGCGTTGCCCTCGAACGCTACTTAAAACCACCTGTTAACCCAAGGACACACATCATATCATCCTTCACTGTGATTCCATTGCGCTTCTCACTGGCCCCAGTATTGATAGAACCCAACGAGAAGGGAAAATTGATTATGACGGCGAAAATGCTCCAGGAGCGTTTTGACAAACATCTATCTGATCCTTGTCTGCCTCATCTATTCGCTGCGATGCAGGGCATGTCGCCTGCCGATGTGGACCAAGATCGCAACGCCGAGCCTGCCGGCCATGCGGAGGCACCAATGTCATGGTGCTGTGCTTTCAACAACCTAGGCGGCGTGGAGAAAAGGCTTCGGACGCACCACGGGATGATCACAATTGAAAATATGTGTATCGGAGTTCGACTGAGGAACTTCATGTGAGGCATTTGCGATAGTTGCTTCTGGTCCGCACTGTCTTACAAGTTGTAGGACCGTTCACATCTGGACAATGCATTCGAAGCTTTGCTTTCAAGTCATGGTGAGTCACTTTTTGTATCATCTCTACTGCTAGCCATTGCTCGTACGTTGTTTTGACTCGGCATGATGTCAGGGTGCCACCGCTTGGGGAGAGGAATGCATAAAAACATTGTTAGAGGAAACGCGGAGGATTGGACTTCTCGTTCTGGACTAGTTTTGAAGTTTTGGGTTTTAGGGTATCGGTAAAGACAGGAAGGATGATTGTGTTTACATCGGATCGCCCTGTTCACCGTTGGATATTCAATGATAATGACAATAATCCATGATGGTCGCATCATCGCAAATATTGTCACATGCACAACTTGAAGTCATACGGCCAAGGCTGTGCTGTAGTCTACCTTGTTCCCAAGCACCACATGTATCAAACTTCGGATTGCTGTGGTTCGACTCTGACGTCCATCGCGCGAGTTGGATACTTTCTTTGCGTCCCATACTATCACATCCGCTGATATGTGGGACGTAGAGAAGGTTATTCGTGTTTGCACACCTTTGTCTGGCTGATCCTTCCAACACACTCTAGCTCCCTCACTCAATTATGTCACGGTCGTGATTTCCATCCCCCAGATGCGGTCACAAGTGGCGTGTATTGACCTATTAGATTGATCTCTTTATCGTCACACCTCCCCCACCTCAGGAACTTCGCCACCTCACCTCCTCTCCATGGACGCTAGTCATGCATTGTTTTACATTATTTTCGTCCTTCGCCTGCTTCCTTGACGGGAAGAGTTCCGACTTTTTTGGTCCAGACTCCAGAGCGCTCCTTGCCACTGAAACTTGTTCGCCAGAACACGCGCAGGAAGAGACCCAATAGGAACCTGAATCCCTGGAGACATAGACGCACGAAACCGCTGGAGAAACATATGCTTTTTCTTTTTCCGAACACGTAAGATAGGTGAGGCGGTGCTCGTGGTACGCGAACGGCTACACTGTACGAACTAGCACTTCTGACTCATCCCAAGTACATATGTATTTATGCCGTGTGGGGCAAGGGCTGCATGTGGCGAGTGGGTTCTTCCGAGTCACCTCGGGATATGCGGCGCGTCCGCGGGACGGTCTGAAACACGTCGTGGCTGTTCCCGCATCGAGATCCTTGTTAGGTATGTACTGAGCCCATCTAGCCCATCCCGACCGTCCTTCGCGAGATCTAACGCAGACAGGCCCAAGAACTTGTCAATTGATGTCACCAGAGTCTTGGTTGGCATCGGTTGGCACCGCTCATCTCGCTCGAGGCGGTGGGGTGGGTTGATGTGACAGCGCCGTGGCGTCGGCGGTGTCATGACCCATGATGACTCTCGTTTGGCCTCGCTCCCTTCACCGCGAACCCATGGACTGTGAAGCCTGACGCCGCAGATAATGGAAGGGTCACCTCACATTCGATCCTCTTTATATGCCCCGAGTGTACTCCCAACTGCAACCCAGTCTCAGATATCAACGATCTAGATTCCACCAATACTTCAAATTGTGCCTTATTGTGACTTGAGGCACACTGACGTTGCGGACGTGAACAAGATCATGATGCAAGTCTGCCACAATTTTTTCATGTCTGTAAAGTCCCTTAGAATTCTCCGATCTTAGTCTGACTCCAAATATATTAGTCTGCTTTCACTGTTTCGACAGATGTATATACATAGTTACAAGGTCCCACAATTCACGCTGCATCGCGCTTGGTAGTATGCGACTTAGTTGCTACCACTCGTCTGGGCAGCTTCTGTCTGGGTGGCTTGTCCACTGACCATTTCAGTGGCCCCCATCCACCAGCCCTGCCAAAACTGACATGGGTGTTGTCAGAATGAAGTCTCCACACGAAGAAAACATAGAGGCAACATACCATAGTGTCCTTGGGGCTTGGGGCGATGTCCTTGTCGGTGAGGATGATCTTTCCTTCCTCCGTTAAAGTTTGCTCATTTGCGATCCCCGAAGTATGATGCTTCGGTGAGGATGTCTGAGATCATTAGGTCTCGTCAGATAGAGTGAACATCTTGAATAGCACAACATACGCCGACAGTTCCTGCAGAGGTCGACATTGTACGAGGATATGATGATATCACAGGTGAGAGGAAGAAACTGTCTACTAGTACTGACTTTGCGCTCAATTTTATACTCTCCGTGGTGCAAAAAACCATTAGTCAATTTTGCATTACCCCGCCAACGATAGTACTTCACTCACCTTTCAATTACTATCCCGTTGGGGTTAACTCGTCTTGTCTAGTCATATTTATTCGAACCGCCGTGACCGCAAATTATGCGGGTATGAAAACGGCGACTGGATTACCACTAGTACAAACGGAAGTTATGGGCGGCGCCGCACTTATGGTGCAGTGGCGTAGTACTTCCATCATGATGTGCATATAGTGGGGTTCAAACTCGGACATTTTAGGCCGACTCATTGGTCACTGGCAGGTGCTTGTTCTTAGTCGAAACAATACCATTTACGCCAGGCCCTCAAATTGTTATTTGTGCACGCAAGGTAGCAATCTTTCCTTGAGGATAATTAATCAGTGGATATCAACTTCTGACTGGAGATCCAAGTTCATCCAACAAGATAGCAATAAGTTTTACCATGCGAGTCATCAACCACGACGTACCATTTATTCCTGTGAGTCATTTCCTCGCTCTGAAACCATTTTCCTATCTCATGCTCATGATTCTATAGGCCGGCCAAAAGCTCAAACCACCAACCAAGTTCCTCGACCAGTACGACGAACGTATGGATAGGTATTTGTGGTACATCACAGAAGACGAATACCTCCGACTCAACAAAATATTTGTCGGCCGTGATTTCCAAGAGACGGGGATGGGTGGAACAGCAGTAGTCGGACTTCCAGTACCCTGTGAAGGATGTGGCAAGTATACCGAATTTATCGATTGGTGCGCCGTTTCGTGGCATCCTGCACTTGTTTGATCGGTGTGTAGGTCATTCTAACCGCTGGTGGCGATTTGGATCAGGGTATGGACAGCACTCCGACGAGGGGTTCACACGCGTGAATTCATGTTCAATTCGCTGAAGAACAGGCGTCAAGGCGCGGAGAATATGGATGATGTGTACTGCTCCGAGTGTGGCTTGCTCACGCCTGTGCGTTCTAGAAACAACGCCGAGGGCGGAGCACCCACGATCGAGCTTGCTACAGTGAGTGATATTTTCGCTGCAAGATAAGGAATGGCGATAGACGGGTCGTACTTTGTGTTGAAGCCGCTCAATCGTTCCAAGTACGATTTGACGCCCGAACAAGTTGCCTTGAAGTCGATGTCAGTGGGAGGAAAGCCAGTGGACGCAAAGGTGACATTCAAAGTGGTTTAAACGATGTCCTTGGCTGAGTAGATTGTATACGATGCCCTTTTCTAGGTTATAACATGGGGTAAATGGTGGATGGACAACACCGGGAGCACGTCTGCATACCGAGCTCGTATCGCCCAAGAAAAGGCGGTGGTAAAACCAGAGGTTGAGAGCGCAGCTAAAGCAATTGATCTGTAATATGGCTTTCGCCTTTTCCATTCCATGATACGAATGGAATGCCGAGCGTCCACGGGAAAATGACAAATACTCGTGACAGTGGGTTGTTTCCCCTTGTACTTACTCACTGGCTTGTTCAAGTAAACCCAATCTTGAGTTCATATTGAACATACTCGGCTAGCATACGACCTTAAGAATTTCGATGTTCAACCCGGTGCAACATGCTGCACATACACCGAGGGAGACAGTGTCATTCAACCGGTAGTTCTCAGACGGACCGAGCCTACACTACACCAGATCAGATTCGCTGCGCGTCCACAAGCATTTACTTAACCGGTCTCGCTGGAAGCGAATAGTATAGGTACCGCACACGAGACGCTGCTCTCACAAGATCCCAAAGGTACAAGCAACATTTCAGCATAATTAGGGACAAAAAACTATTAAAATAACTTGCTCGTCTACAAAACGAGCATTACCACATTTACTAACGAATAAATAGGTGGGGCAGCAACAACCAGGCTCACGCCAACAAGCATGATGGACACCCGGATAACTCGAGAGTTTAGAACTCCTGGACGACCCGCTCCGCCAACCAGTTCCGCAGCTCTTCGTCCCACACCACGAGGGGAACCTTGATCTGACCCGCAGCGACCCCGGTCACACGGACCTTCCAGTCTCTAAACTCGCCAAACGTACCGGGTCGGAGTATGCGCACGACTGGGGGGGCTACCTTCCCGGTCTGCGTTTCCCTTAGATAGTTTTCGTTGTGTCGTGAAAGACATGCGTGGAGTTGTTGAGACACGGAGGTTGGTGAAGGGCCTGGTGCATAATGATAAGCAGGGAGATATACGAAATAAAATAAGACGCCAGGACGTACCCAGATTTCCACGTAGTTCGACGAAAAAGCAGTAACGGGGTATGTTCTCGCGATAGTCGGGGGCGATGCAAGACTCAGAGACGACACCAAACGAATCCGAGGTCGAATTGAGTGCGTCTAAGAGTTCCTGTCCAGTTACGATTTCGTTGGCAAGACGTATATAAACGCTACAGTGTGCCAGTCAGTTGAGCATATTTGGGCGTGGATTGGTTTCATTTTTGCTCACCCTCGTCGCTGACATGACGAGACAAGGTAAGTGGATGGGATCTACTTGGTGAGCACTACGGACGAACCTCGAGGTAACGTATGATTGGTTGACCATCGCGGGGATCAAAACCGGCGACCTCGACAATGTCTCCGAGACGGTATCTCCAGAGTCCATCTCTCGTTGTCAACACGACCTCATACCTTTTGCCAACCTCAACCTTCCACTTGAAAAAAAATAACATCAGATCATTCAACGACAGAAGAGCATGGAATCCAAGTACCGTTTGTGTGACATATTTTGATTCCTCGGGAGCTTCTATGGGCAGAAACTCGATAATGTCGTCTGACCCGACGACTTTATACAAACTGGGGTCCCGATTGTCATACGCAAGTGCAAGGAACGCCTCGCTGGAATTGATTCCAAGCGTACGCAGCTCTACGTCCGGCCCCATATAATGCCGGATCTGATCCGAGTTAAGCGATCAACGTCTGCGGAAACGCGTCACGAGCTCACTTCGGGAACAACCGTCTGGAATGGTCCGCTCGAAATGGCGACAACGATACGTAAACCAGGCCAAATTTTGGTTAACCATCCAGGCGACTGCGTATGGCGGGGAATGTTGCGGAGCTCCGCTGCGCGTTGGGGACTAGGAGGTAAGAATGTCTGATCAAGAACGTGTCGGGTGAGTGCTTTTCGGATCTAACAAGAAATGTAATGTTGCTTACCAGAAGCGTCTCCTTGAGGTGACCCACGTCAACTGAATCCGGAATTGATCCCGTGGCAATGCATTCGACCAATATATCCCATTGGTCGTCGATGACACGACAAAAGTCACGGAAAATGGTACTGAACATCGTGTTGATGAGTTCGACTTTGGGTTCGTAGAGGGCAAATAGCGCATGCATGAAGAGGAAGGACTTGTAGTTGGAGATGAAGGAAACACCTAATGGAGAAGATTGGTCGGGGACTAGATCGATAGGTTGGCTTAACCCGGTTGTCAGCGCTCGGAAGAAAACGACACATACTCTTCAATGAGTGGTAAAACGGATCCCTGTCAACATGCTGGGAACAGATCGGCGCCACGAACGAGGACCAGCATTAAAGACGCACCATTTCGTTGAACATTCTGACGGTGCCTGTTGACATCAAACACACTGGCATTTTTAGTTTGACGTCCCCGTCATCATCCACTGCTTCAACCACTTGACGATATCGAAGCGAGTAAACGATGCAGCTCATTCCGCCAGACTTGGTGGCTGCACTTGAAGCCTTCATAGTCTCCGACGTTCCAGTGGACATGTGTTCCGGATGACGATACTTCAGAAAGTGTTTTGTTGCACCAGAGCAGGTGCCAGACGAGTGTGCGATGAACTCGGGAAATCCTGGTGACATCAAGTTTTTGATCGAGGACAACCTACAAGGATTTTCGAAGACACGGGATACGAAGGGAAGGTAATCATTATAAACGCTGAGAGGGACATTGTTGTGAAACGTTTCGATTGCCGTGTCGGATTCATCGTTTGGTTTTATGGCGTCCCGAAAGTCGGTGAGAATGTCAGATTCCTGGAAAAACGTAGATATGGAGTTTGTTTTAACGAGATACGAAAGCACGGTTTGTGTGCGTTCGCGGAGACTCGTCACAAGCGATGGTGTGAGGGCTGAAATTGGCGCTGGAGGGAATTCCTTGGTTGAAGACATGGTTATGGCTGGGGGGCCGTAACGATGGAGCAGATAGGTCCACTCTTATAGGCATCGACTCTGACACGTTGATGGCTTGGCCAAGTGGCTCGGGCGTATTGCGACCGATGCCGAACAATCCGGAGATAAATATTTCCCTCGTAGTCTTGGCCCTTAGGTTGTGATGAGGGGATTCAGCATGACTTATCAGTACATCAGTACGCTCGTTGGCTGATGGCAGATCTGGGAGCTATTGATCGGAGTAGTCACGACAGCCTGAGAGGTGATGATGAGTACCTGGATCGAGATACAGACCCAGGACACCATTGAGAGGAGTTCTTGTGAGTGGGTCAGCTGAGTGCCGATGGCTTGGCATATGGTAATGGTACTGCGGCCATTGCAGTGACTCACGATACAATGCCAAGTTTATACGAACGGATGAGATCATCGGAAGGACCCATCAACGGATCACGTGCCATCTGAAACCCGAAAAGCTACGCCTACTAGAACACAGCTTTGATTTGGAAGGCATGCCCTATTGACTATTGTACTTTCTAGGACGCTCATCAGCCAATGAGAGGGCTCGTTGTGCTCGCTTAGTTGCGAAAAACTTGCTGATCCAACCGCCGTTCACTTCAGCCTTCTCTCAACAAAAGTCGAAAGCCTCAAGGCGGTGCCACAGCTGACAGCCCGAGTACCGAGTACTTACTCATTTCCATTGGCTTGGCACGGTTGTGACTCGGACCGATAGTGAGTCCCTGATCGGTACGTTTTATTCTCCGCTCTAAAGACACTTGGACTCACTAGCAGGCCTGGCAGGCTTCGCAAAGGGAAAGACAGCTCGTTATACTGTCAATCGGCCGACCTTGCACGGCCTTCCCGAACGCCAAGCCTAATGACAAGGATACAACCGTAGCCCCGGCTACTTGACAAGTACGTAGTAATCGGAGTTCGAATCTCTCGTCGTTCGACATGTGACACTGCCCTGAACTCTTGAACAAGACACCGCGACTTTGGTTCATGTCTATTCTCTAGGGCGGATGTAAAAAATGGGACACGCAATTAACTGGACAAGGGAATCGGATCCGAAGTTCTACACCCACTGCCAAGTGTCCAGACCAACACCAAACGTGGTCGGCTGCACCTAGGTACCATGACACCCACTGGCAATAGTGATCAGCCAATTCGAAGTTTGGTCGTTGAGTGCATGGAAGCGACCACGAGCTGAAGGAACACTAACTGGGTTTAGTTCATGTGTAACGGGCCTCGACCTAGTCCGACTTTGTAGAAATCTCGTAAGATTCAGACTACTAGGCCGGATCTCTATCGCCCAAGAATCTTGTCATGGCCAATAGCGTCAGTATCATTGGCACGGGGGATGAAGGGGTGTACGAGTTTGTACTTTTTCTTCCTGCCTTAATATCAACTCAACTCATTGAATGGTCTGATTGTTTTCAGAACTTACAATAGCGATCAGTGGCCACCACCAACCAATCAACTCTAATTATTAAATTACGTGATGGAATTCACATCCTTGTGACTTGCCTCACCACGCGTTCAAGTTCAAGTCTCCTTTACCCCGGGGCTCGAGTACTCACTTTCTAGAATAAATTTCATTCTGTTCTTTAATCGATGCTCTGCCACGCCTACCGTCGCAAGCGAATATTCTTCGGAACACCTGCATCGAACCCATTCAACGCTGGTCAAACACGCAACCGGCTACCCTGACTGCCCTCGCAAGCGCTTCCTGAGACTCAGATCTGCATCTGCATCATTCTCGATCATTGTATACGGCGGAAATCATGGTATATGCATGGTGTGGTGCAGTACACCCTGTTTGCATTTTAGCTCCAAACTTCCAAACGTGTCATCAGAACTTCACCGTGGGACCACCAGGATCCCTGATTTCTAGTGTTTGATCTCATCCTTCGTTCTTCGTCGGACACGATTACGCCAGTTCGCGATGTCCAGAGGTCAAGGCCTCCGGCCAATCGGCATAGGGACATCCAAAAAGTCACGTCATTGCCGTAGATATGCCAACAAGAGATTCACTTATGTGGAAGCTTGATACGAGGGGAAAATCCAACACAGGGAACGAGGGCGCGTTTAAGTCCGCGACCATAGTTTGTAACATACATGTTCGCCAGGATCGTCCACCCAAACGAGTACAACAGTACAATAAACAAGTTTAACCAAATGTGACCGAGGACGGGGTATCAAAGAAAAAAAGAGACGAAACACCAGTGGATGTTATTAAGGGACGTGCACATATGGAAACCAGCCCTTATAGGCTCGGTGTCACATTATTGAGGGCGAATACGTGAGTATCATAGAGTCGGAAGGTGCTCACGATGAGGAGGGATAGCAGGGCGAGAACCGAGATTCAGGACCCACATGGTGCCAAACTTTGGTGGGGTCAGGCCAAGGAAGATCGTCTGATCCAAAAGGACGTCAACCCTCTTCCATTCTAAGGAACGCCCTATCGCGGGGCGGCCGGGAGCAACGTTGCAGCGGAGTCGGAAAGCGTTGTCGACTGCCCGGCGGTTGCGGACGAGCACCCGCTCGCCAAGCGTAAGCTTCTCATCAAAAGCCACGTGTATCGCCTCGAACACGTCTCGACAACGGATCCCGCGGGCGTTCCTAACGACTATCGCCCAAGAGAATGGCTCGTGCCGGCACACGATGTTCATCCTGGTTATGGTGCCACGGACCGCTGGTTTGTTCAACTCGGCATTGGAGAGTTTCGTGTGACGATCGCCATCCTGGAAGACTATTTCATCTACTGGAAATGCTACGTCGAAGCGGAGGAGTTGCTTAGACCATGGTGGATCATAGGGACGCAACTGCCAGTGTAGATCGAACGACTGTTTCATGGGCACTGCCACGGTCCATCAGTGATCAGATAAGAGAACGACAGACGGGAAGAAAGAGAAAAGGATCAAATGTACTCACACTCTGGGAACGACTCTTTTTCATGGTATTCCTTTTCACGGTATTTCTTTTCACGATACTCCTTTTCACGGTACTCTTTTTCTAAAATCTCCTTTCCTTTCCAAGTCTGAGATGAACTAGAGGGAGAAGCAGTGACGTCGATGTCCAGTGCATTCAGTACTTTTCCAGCCGCAGTGGTCACCGCATCAGATCGTGGAAACCCTTGGTCGACATTTCTAGGCCATGCTCTACATTAGCAGGTGCCATGCACCGGGAGAGCTACGCTTACTGTCTCTCGGGAACTTCAAGTTTTGTGTCCAGTTTTTCGACAGGATGGATAGGGAATGTCTCTTGTGCATCGACAGTTCCATCGTTGGATGCATTTAATTCAGCACTATCGTCACTAAGCCGGATGGTAAGACTATCGGTGAGATGGAGGTAATCAATTAGGAACAATGGCAAAACTTACAGTATGATACTTTGCAAGTATACAACTCCTAGAGAGTGTGTCAATTTTTTTGTAATAATAATGACGACGCTGTCACCTTCCCGAGATTCCGGCAGCATGCCGCCCACCAATGTTTCGAGAAAACTTTCCTGCAATATGTCCTCAGACTTGAGGGACCCCTGGAATGACATGGTCAGCGCGCGAAATTGTGCAAGATTAAGTGACGCACGGTGCCAGTGTCAAGTAGTTCAGTCCACCGAGTGTCGTGGGTAATGGCGATTACAGCAGAAGGGTGCTACAAAAGTTTGACAAATGACAAAGTAACCCAATGTCTAAGTACACGATACCTACTGATCGTAACAAACATTGGTTAATGATGTCGGAGGGATGGAAAGGCTAAAAACATTGATTGCCTCTCGAAGGCTTCGCCAAATAATGATAATGAAGATATACCTTTGGCACTTGCGGAATATGCTGGATGGTAATGTCCTCGCCAGCGTTATTACGCGTGGTGTCATTGTCCAAGTTTGCGTCTGACACGCCCATGTTCGAGTCGGCGTTTGTCTTTCTGGGGGCGTTGGCTGCAGAAGTTCTAAACCATCTAAACGGTAGCCTAGCCCCAATGATCCGCCACCTCGAACCATTGGAAGCTGCAACTTGCGGGGGCCGTACAACAGGCGCCTGTGCCCTGACTTTGACGCGTTTTGTGCCTAGAATGCTGCCCCGCACAGCAATTTTGAATCCCTGTATAAATACAGACTGGTTGGCTATCCCGTTGTAGTACTGGCCAGAGGGGCCCACACGCCAGTCTAGCGCATGCGTAGTCTCCCAAGTGTAACTCGTTGAAATGTTACCACCACCGACTTGCACAGCCTTGAATTGCGCCTGAATCCTTTCGGCGCGAGAAGCGTGTTGATACGAAGCTAGGGACCAAGATCGAGCTTTATAAAAGCCAGTAATCAGATAGAGGGAGTCATGGCTAATGATCCGACCAAGGCGTTGTTCTGCAAAATCGTACCAGTCGACAGCATGCAGAACTGCTTCTTCTAGAAATGGACGTTGGTTTCTGAGATAGTAACGTTCAGCACCTTCAGGGAGGATGAGGAGTGCACCCTCTTTGGACGACAGAGTGAATTCGTAATTCAAGGAACCTGGTTGGACAGATCTTCGTGGTGGTCAACGTTTGAGAGCACGTGACGTGACTTCATCATGATCGGCGTACCTGGCTGTACTTTCGTTCACAGAGTGTCTGCCAACTCCAGTCACAGAGGAGGTCGAAATAATGCGCCCTGCGGACTCGACTTCCGGAAAAATTGCGATGTCACGATCATCAAGCCGAATGGGGGTAAAGTTGTCAGGGACACCAGTGTGTCTGTGGAGAGAATGCGTGTCGGGCAAGCAAATATTAAAGAATACGTCGAAACTCCCATCCTCCGGAACAACAACGCCAACATCCCCGATCTTGAGGCCTTGCTGGCGGTAGACATCTGGAAGGCTCAAGCTGGGCTCCGGCGTCCATAGAGGGTATCCGCGACGTGAGACAATATGTTTCGCATAAACATCCTGCGGGGAGACTGAATCCATATGCTTGGGTGTAGTTTGTATGGGAAAGAGGGGGAATACTCAAGCGTCTTGCTTTAAACTGTATTGGCGCCAAGTGGCGCCGGATTTCATGCCGTACGGACGTCATTCCCCACCAACTCCGCAAGCTGAATGAGCGAGGGCGCCGGGCATAGTTACTTCTCGAGATTTCAATTATATACTACTTGGATTGCGGTGCCAGTGAGCGCAGAGCGTAGCGTTGAGGTTGCCGTTCACCTTTGTTGTGCTCTCCATGCCTTATTGACATACATATCCCAGAAGCTGCGAAAGATCAAACAACGAGACCAATGGTGTGAGTACTAGTACCGACCTGAGGACCTGTAGGATACCGTTGAAACGTCATTATTTTTAAACACATGCGAATAATCACTGTTTTTTTTCTTCCGTTCCTGTGTGTCACTGCCATTGGCAGTAGCGAGCTTCCTGGGAGTAACCGCCTCTATCAACGCGTGATCTGAATCTGGCGTGATTGAGGTACTTATGGTGACTGAAGGCATCGTCCACTTGCTAGGCGTAACCTAATACACCCCTCTTGTTTTGTTCCTGACCCCTGCAGGACAGCCAAGAGTTGTGGAAAAAGAAATTCAACGCTCGTGGGAAGAGTCCCGGTTTTTGTTCGAGCCTTGTAGATGCAGCCCTGTGGACAACCAACCTTGGAGCCTATCGACTCTTTCAAAGTACATATGTAATTCTCTCTGTGCGCTCTCCGATCCAAACATGAAAACCACCTACTTTTTCTCGTCCCACGCACAGAAAAACCGCGAAAACCGCCCGCCTCCACCTGAATCTGCCTTGATTCCAGCCCCTCCAAGTAACCTATACTCGGTTTGGGCATACAGGTTCAGAATATGCGGGTATCTACCAGAAATATTCATAAGTATTAATACGCGATCATGTAGATCCCGGGCCATTGGTCCGTTGGTCAAGTAAGCCTATTCTATCCCCCCAAGACAAAAAATAACCTTATTTCGTTTTTTGACAGTCAGACACGCGGCAGTCAGCACGGAGTTCATCGTACGTCAGACTGCTCGCCATCTTGGGTATGTTGCTGGAAGATGCCCTGCGAGCAGGTTAGCTTCAAAACTCCAAACGTCTATCAACCGTGACATTTTAAGCAGTTGTCCATCGTCTACATATGGCATGTGCGCCCTTTTCACAGTTTAGTTCTGAGCCTGCATCAGCTCTACATATGGTTCGATTCTAAGTCACCCACCCGCCCCTCCCGCTCCGATTGTCGGAACGGGCCAGCCCTCTCGTAAAACCGTGTTCGATTACTCAACTCTCTGGGACACGCGGCAGGCGGTACGGAAATCATGTTAGGTGTATACATGGCATCGTTTACAGCTTAGCTTCAAAGCTCCAAACGAGATTCTGACCTAGAAAGCATTCTCCAGGGCTTATCCACATCTGCACCATTCTCGTTCATCGCACGCGGCAGTAACCATGGTATATGCATGGCGAGGTACAGCACGACTTGTTTATAGTTTAGCACTAAATCTCCAAATGTGGATCAGATCCCATTCGGCTCTCATCCGCTTTTCCGAATAGGGTTGTCCCTCTAATCGATGATCACCAGTAACACGCACACCGTGGGGTGGGACGCCCCGCGGTCCCACACCTAGGCCAGGACATGGGACCTAGATTACGCGAACCCTAGACCCTATGTTTCTGATGATCGATCCCGTTCTATGTTCTTCACTGGCCACGATTACGCCGCGTAGCCACGGTCCACGGCGTCCACAGAAAAGTTGAGGGCATCCGACTGATCGGCACAGGAACACCAAAAAAAATACCTTCATTGCCGTATGTAGTCTAGATCGTCAGACAATTTTGTGTTATTGTCGAATAGAGATCTTACTTTGACTAGTTAAATGAGTGTAGGCTGATACGAGGAGAAAAACCAACAAAGGGAACGGGGAGCACGATGAACACAATAATGGCACAAAACATATATCCTCCGGGTAGCAATGGATACAACATAGAATGCGCGTACCGACGCAAGTACGCGTCCGAAAAGGGGGGGAGAAACGTGGGGAGACAAGGCACGAGTTGCTACACTTGAGCTGCTTGTAGTGGCCCCTGGGCAGCCCGCCATAACCAGGACAACAGTGCAATAAACTTCAACCAGATGTAGGTAATAGACTGAGGAGGGGTATGAAAGAAAAAAAGACAGAACATTGGCGGGTGAGGTGGGTGTGGTGGATGGTATAAAATAATAAACCAGCCCATGTCAAGCTTGGTGTCACATTACCAGCATATACATAGCGAACATGAAAAGAGTCCTCAGATGCTCATTATGACGGGTCAGGGGTATCAGGCAGAGTGCCGAGATTTAGGACCCAGCCGCTACCAGACTTGGGTTGAGTCAGGCCACGGAAGACCGTCTGATGCAAAAGGACATCAACCCTCTTCCATCCCAAGGAACGCTCCACCTCTGGAAGGCCAGGAGCAAGCTTGCAACGAAGTCGAAAAGCGTCCTCGACTGCCCGGCGGTCGCGGACGAGCCTCCGCTCCTCGAGCGTCAGCTGCTTGTTAAAAGCCTTGTAAATGGCTTGGAAGACGTCTCGACAACGAATCCCATGGGTGTTATTGACATCCACCTCCCAAGAGAACTGCCCCTGCTCGAAGAAGATGAGCATCTTGGTCACAGTCCCACTGGCTGCTGGTTTGTTCAACTCGGCATCGGAGAGTTTTGTTCGAAAACCGCGGTCCTGGAAGACGATTTCATCTACCGGAAAGGCTATATCGAAGCGGAGGAGTCGCTTCCATCTTTGTGAATCAAAGGGACGCAACTGCCAATGTAGATCAAATGCTGGCTGTTTCATGGGCACTACCATCGTTGATCAGGTAAGGTAGCAGAGCAATAGATCAAACACATTCATACCCAAGCGCGATCCGGGGGGCAACACGTTTGGGATGTTGTACTGAGAGCGAGCTACCTTTTTGGAGGCGAGCATCTCATCCTCGCTTTCATACGAGTCGTTGGTCTGTACATTCTCGCTTCCCTTGAGAATGGACTTCAGGGGCAAGGCAGGCCATCTGGCGACGTGTTTGGCCATGGACGATGAAGGTATCCTAGCGAGGGTCTGCGGCCGCCGCATGTCGGCCCCTGTGGTGCGACTGGAGGGGCCAGCGAACAGTTCCTCTGGGAGGAATAGTTTTCGAAGCTTTGGTACAACCGGGCCATAGGCTGGGCCTACTAGGGAAAAGGCTATTAGCGGCTACCTAGAATGACAAGGAAATAAAAACCTTTCCGTGAAATCCCTTGGCCAGTCTCAAATTCTTCTGTCAAACGAACTTGTGATGAACAAGAGGGAAAAATAGGGACCTCAACCTTCGGTGCATTCGGCACTTTTGGAGGCTCGGTCGTCATAACATCGGATCGCAGGGACTTTTGATTGATATATCTGGACCATACTCTATGTGGGCAGGTGTCATCTACTGGAAAAGCTACACTTACTGTCTCTTTTTGGCGTCAGATTTATTGACAGGAAGGCTAGAGGAAGGCTCTTGTGCATCAACTGTATCATCGTCTGATACATTTAATTCAGTATTTCCGTCACTAAGTTTGAGGATAAAATTATTTGTGAGATGGTGATGATCGATGAGGAACCACCATTGTAGAACTCACAATATGATACTTTCCAAGTATACCACTCCTAGAGAGCAGATCAGATATTTCTGTAAAAACCATGACGTTGTTGTCACCTTCCCGAGACTGTGGTAACATGTTGTATACACATCCTTCAAGGAAACCTTCCTGGCACATGTCCTCGGGCTTGAGCAACCCCTAGAATGCTTAGTTAGTGCCAAAAATCGTGCAAAATTGAGTGTCACACCTTGTGAAGTAGTCCAGTCCACTGACTATCGTGGGTAATGGCGATTGCAGCAGAAGGGTGCTACAAAAGTTCATAAGTGACAAAGCAACCCAATGTTCTAAGTATGCGTGCCCACCGTTTGTAACAAGTATTGGTTAATGATGTCAGAAGGGTGGAAAGGCTGAAAATGCTGGTTGGCTCTCGAAGACCCGACTAAAGGACGATAACGAGGGTATACCTTTGGCACTTCAGGAATATGCTGGATGGTAATATCATCGCCGTCATTATCACGGGTACCGTCGCCATCAAAGCTATCCTCTGCTATGTCTATTTCCGAATCTGCATCTGTCTCTCTGGAGGTGTTGGCTACTGAAGGGCTGAACCAGCTAGATGACAACCTAGCCCCAACGTTCGACCGGCTGAAACCATAGTAAGACGCGCCTTGCTGGGGCCGTACAACAGGCGGCTGTGCCTTGACTTTGACCCATTTTGTGCCTAGAATGCTGCTCCGCACAGCGATTTTGAATCCCTGTATAAATACGGACTGGTTGGCTATCCCATTGTAGTATTGATTTGAGGGGCCCACGCGCCAGTCTACCGCGTGCGTAGTGTCCCAAGTGTAACTCGTTGAGATATTGCCGCCACCGACTTGGGCGGCCTTGAATTGCGCATGAACCCCTGCAGTGCCAGAAGCGTGTTGATATGACGCTAGAGACCAAGATCTAGCTTTATAAAAGCCAGTAATCAGATAGAGGGAGTCGTGACTAATGATCCGACCGAGGCGTTGCTCTGCAAAATCGTACCAGTCGACGGCATGCTGAATTGCTTCCTCTAGAAATGGACGTTGGTTTCTGAGATGGTAGCGTTCAGCGCCTTCCGGGAGGATGAGGAGTGCGCCCTCTTTGGACGACAGAGTGAATTCGTAATTCAGGGGACCTGGTTGGTCAGATCTTCATAACGGTCACTATTCACGTTTGGGTGCACGTGCCTGACTGTATCGCACCTTGTTGTACTTTCATTGGATGATTGCGTGCCAACCCTAGTCACAGAGGAAGTCGAAACAATACGCCCTGCAGACTCGACTTCCGGGTAAATTGCGATGTCCCAATCTTCGAGCTGGACGGGGGTAAAGTTGTTTGGGACACCAGTTCGTCGGTGGAGAGAATGCGTGTCGGGCAAGCAAATATTAAAAAATACGTCGAAACTCCCATCGTCCGGAACAACCACACCAACATCACCAATTTTGAGTCCTTTCTCGCGGTAAACATCTGGAAGGCTCAGGCTAGGCTCCGGCGTCCATAGGGGGTATCCGCGACGTGACACGAGATGTCTCGCATAAACATCCTGCGGGGAGAGTGAATCCATGTGCCCTGCAGATTGGCGTAAGAGTTTGTATGGAAGGGAAGGGAAATGCTCAAACGTCTCACTCCAAGATGTATTAGCGCCAGTACATAGTGCTACTAAACTTCATGCTGTACAGATGCTGTTCCAACTCCGCACACTGCCAGTGGATGAGCAATTAAGGGCATTACATACCATGTGTGAGCCCAGTACGCTTCGTTGTGTTTTCTATGTGCTGCGGACATATTCCTCAAAGCTGCAAAAGAGCAAACGGCGAGAACAATGTGAGAGAACTTGACTCGGCTCACGAGTTGCTAATAGCACTCGGCTAATAGTGCTTCGCAGTTCGGATGGCGTCACCCTACTTACAAGTTACCAGTAGGTGGTGGTTAGTACAAACAATTGAGATTCTTTGAAGAAACGAAGCTACATAGCGATTCAGTGGCCACACAGAGTCAGAGCGACACGCTCCACCCACATAGGTTTCCCTGCCTCCTCGACGTCACTCCATGCAACGGTCTCTAAAAACACCCTCCAAGTTTGGGCCCGTCGATGTCTTTTCCAACACAGGATCCTTGCCCGAACTCTTTCAGCGCAACAAAATGCTAAGCGAC
>JBBPRA010000308.1:0-30733 GCA_038092775.1 Boletus rubescentipes | reverse complement strand
TTTAAGGTCCAACTGATGGCGCGAAGATGGTATACCCACATTGTCGTTAGGCTTTCCTTCAGAGCTGCAAGTAAGCGTTTGCGCCTGTCACCCTCTACGCCGTCAAGCAGGCCACGGAGTCCCTTTTTTGCGGTTTCGATATCCTGAGCCGTTCCTCGACTAGTGGAAAAGAGTGCAGCCTCCTTCCCATAAAAATCTCGCAGCAGGATCGAGCGCTCGTAAGCGTTTGTATACAGTTCAAACGCGTCAGCTAGCACACTTGAAGCTTCCCGATGTAGCAAGAGTTTGAGAACATGTGACTGGAACTCGTGCAGAATCGAAACGCGGTGCGTTGGACAAAACCTGATGAGTTTCGTAACCACAAACTTGAGGCCAGATTTAGAGTTTGAGTATGACAGTGACACTTGGACAGTGATACTCACTTTGGAGTACTTGCTCTGAGCCAACTCTTTATAGTGACCCTTGAGCTCTCCTGCGACCTGGTCTCTTTCCTTCTGACCCCCATACCTGACGATAGTCTGTATGATCCTGCTGGCGTCGTGCTTGAGTACAATTTCCTTGACTTTTCCCGTCACGATGTCCAGCAGATCTCGGACGTGCTTCTGACGTTCTGTCTGTGCGATGTTTTTTTGGCGGGCCATCGACCAGACACGTTTCGCACTGGCGATGAGCTGAGAGTGGGGTTTTGCGGCCTTTCGTTGTTCTTGTAATACGCGCTGGGCTTTATGTGATTCCTTAGTGGCTAGTTCATGCTGCACATCAGAATGACGAGAATTGTGAGTGCACCGAGGAGCGGACCGTTTGCATCCTTTGACGACCCATAGTCCACATCCATTTCATCCTTGACGGGGCTCTCTTCCGTACTGTCTCCGCTCTCTACGTCGTCAAACTCCTCATCCGAGTCTTCTTCGTTTATCTCCTTGACCGGGAGTGTCACGGGCTGCCTGCGCTTCTTGACGCTTTCATCGCCATGCTTGGTCGTCTGTTTTGATATACGGGCTTTCTTAGCTTTGCGGCCATCTTGAAATGATGCTGGTCTTTTCTTTTGAACAGCTGGCATCGTACTCGGACACTACACAACTGTGGAATAGATTTCGAGCGGTGAAGCAACTTTGGAAGTGTTTTCCCGTTCTGATTTCCGTGGCACGTGACCTAGCAATCGATCCCGCGAGATCAAAGTCTTCAGATCAGCACCTCGTCTTTCGATGAGACAGGCTGTTCCCCGATCAAATCCTGTTTAAATAGAGTCACGATTTCCGGGATGCTATCGGGCACCAATCCAGCACAGGTCCAGGTCGTCCTCATCGGTGTTGGTCGGTTATTTAATCAAAATGCCATCATCACCCAGATACCCCAGCTGGGAACAGCTGGAGCTTCTGGAAGCAAAGCATGTGAGCATGCACAATGGATTTCTGGAAGCCCCGCGTTCAATCTACGGTCCCGACATTTTCATTGATGTCGTTGGTTTCTGGCGATCCTGTCGGTATGAGCCCACATTCCGAGGTTTCTGGATCACCGAACGTGCCGGAAAGCACAAGCGTTGAGGTAGAATAAGCAAGATTTTGGTGTGTTGGCAGTGGATGGCCTCCGTTGACCGCGCCGGGGTTTGCCGGATGAATTTGCCGCACGTCATGCGCGTTCGATGGCGGTTCGTTCCTTGTCATGTCAGGATCGTCGTCTTCTTTCATGGCTTCTCTTGTCGAGTCCGAGCCAATCACAACATCTCGCTCGGGCCACCATATGGCTATATGCAGACAAGCGCCCTCTCCTCCGATTGATAATTCCGTCCGTTTAAATTGTGTAGTGGTACGGTCCGACCGGGCGTGCTGCCGTTCTTTCTCGCCGAGCTATCTCTTCTCTGGATCGGTGGGGTTCTGACACTTAAATGGATTCTGGCCCTGCCCACATGTCACGGTGAGCGCATCCGGGAAATGATGTGACTATTTCGAGGAGGGTACATGATGCCGCATGAACTTGTACGCTGCGTTGACGTGAATGC
This sequence comes from Boletus rubescentipes, assembly GCA_038092775.1. NCBI lineage: Eukaryota > Fungi > Basidiomycota > Agaricomycetes > Boletales > Boletaceae > Boletus > Boletus rubescentipes. The sequence goes on along the minus strand of JBBPRA010000308.1, from coordinate 28,734 downwards.
CACAACGTCCAGACTCGCCCGATCGCTTTAAAGGCTGCGTCCCTTTCTGATCGTCACGGCTCTTCCTTCTCCCCTCGCTGTCGTCACACGGCACCGTCCATGGCATCCCCGATGTCGACGTTCGCGACCCTCAGAGCCCTCCAGCTTGTTATCGCCGACGCCTTGGATGACATCCAGCGCGTCTTTTCGCAGAACAACTCGCCCGATGCCCCCTTTTCTCCTCCCTCCCAATGCTCCTCCCCCGTCTACCCAAGTTCCCCTGTTCCCTCCCCAGCTACGTCTCCATTTCCCACCACTCCGCCTGCGTCTTTCCCTCCAACGCCTCTCTCGGCTACATTCCCTTCCTCCCAACGTTCTCCCCCACATATAGATACAGGCATCCCGCTTGTGGACTACCCTTCTCCGGACTCGCCGTTTGTCTCCAATTCGGTCAGCGAGCAGCTCGCACTTCACCCAGATGCAGCTGCAGCTGCTTCTAGGATTGTCGCTGCATGCGGACAGATGTCTAATATCGTTCACAAACCATTCTCGTCCCTTTGCGATGCAATAATGAGTGTCTGTACCTTCACGTTTATGCTTTTCCCGTTTCGCACTGACGTTCGTCCGTTGCTACATACATGCACGACCTGACCATCGTCTTCGTTCCAATTAGTACAACCTCCCAGCATGTATGCGCCTTGTTGAACACCTTCACGTCGCGGAAATTCTTCGGGAAGCTGAAGAGGACAGACAGCGTGGTCTCGCAAGCGGTCAGGAAGCTGTAGTCCCGCGCCCTGGTGTCAAGAAAGACCTAGATCTGGGAGCCAGTGGATCAATTCAGACGGTGTCGATACGCGACACCGTTGACGCACAGATGCACGCCGCCAGAATGGAGGGGATGCCTGGAGTCCTTGCACACGAAGGAACTGGTCTGTCCTTCCCCCCGCCGAATCTTCTGGTATTGATCCAATTATAATGCTACGCGGTCTGGTTGTTTTCGCGGTCTTAATGAACTGCCTCTCAAAAAAGGTTTGCACGTCGCCGACATCACCAACGTGATATGTTCCTATGCGGGTGTCAATTACATTTATCCCAGTGATCTAGGTATGCTTTCAATGATTCTGGATGTCCGTTTTTCACTCCATCTCTACGAAATCGGATACCATTGTTGGGCAGTGCATGCCCTCCGACTGCTCTCGACACATCATATATTCCGAGAGACGGCTCCAGATACCTTTGCACTAACCAGGGTAGCAAGCCTTCTCGACAGCGGAAAAAGTGTCAATGCAGTGTTCTCAAAGTTAGTCTTCGCTCCGAGTGCTTGTTTGATCGAAATCTGACCTAGCGTAGCCCGGAGACCAAGTACAATGACAGCGGTGCAACGCCCGCATTTGTCGGGTTAATGTAGGTCGAATACTCCTCCATGAACCCGGTTCCTACGAGTAATTTGTTGACGATATCTTTTCTGATCACTAGGACCGATGAACTCTTCAAATCCGCTTCTTATCTCACGGAAGCATTCACTGGTGTTCAGCTCCCAACGTTACCGTCCACCCCAAATCTATCTTTCCCTGCCGACGTGATGCCATCTGGGACAACCATGATTCCATCTACATCTAGTTCCGTCATAAATCATCCTACTCACTGTGCTTCTACCACGCGCTCCTCGAGCGTCCTCACACACATTGTGTACCCCGAGAATGGGGATATTATCCCTTCTCCCTCTCCACCGTCTACGGGACCACTGCAAAACGAGACGCTGTACTCTCCTCCAAGGGATGTACCAATATCCTCCCAACCGCTTGTAACGGAGCCTTCGGTACTTCTCTCTTCTTGCCTGAGCTCGGTCAAAGCTTCAACACAGATGGAGCAAGAGCGTTTGCTTGCTAGAAATGCAGCGAAACTGGAGAAGCTTCCCGCATTCAATCTGGGTTTGCGCACGAACGCCTCGTTCTTCGACTGGCTGGAGAATGGTGGTAGAGATCCACTCGGGGGAACAGGCGAAGGAGCCTTCATACGTACCCTGACGAGGACGGGAGGCGTCAGGTGTGGTGACGTACAATCTGCGGTACCTGGTAATGGACCCGACCGTGCGTCAGGAAAGTCGTTCAGGCTTCAGCGTTTCTCGAGGGCAATGGCGGCAACGACTGAGTGGGAAGCACCTAAGGCAATCTTGAGTGGCGAGTTCTTGACTCATATTTCATGTGTAATCGATACAATGGCTGACCTCCCCATCAGGATTTGACTGGTACACCCTTCCAAAAGGCTCTACTATAGTCGACGTTGGCGGCGGGATCGGAAGCACAACAATGACTCTCGCTCGCGCCCTCAATGACCCTAGGGCTGATTTGGTCAAGAACCGGGATGGTACTCACAATGAGGGACTGGAGTCAACGTCAGCTGTGGTTCCACGTCACAAGATTCCAAGTAATTCTCCGCCCATGGTCAGCGACGAACCGCAAGACAATATTGCAACTAAGAACGACATGAATTTCCGCTTTGTTGTACAGGATAGACCTGTAGTCAGCACCCTCGGCATTGAGGCATGGCGTTCCAAGTGCCCTGAGATGCTTGAGAGCGGGCGGGTCGCATTTCAAGGTCTATATCCGCGTTCTAAGCGAGGGGTTGTCGTACTGACTACTCAACACAGACCACGACTTCTTTGAGCCACAGTCACCCTTTCAACCCCCCCATTTAACTAGACATCCTGCGGTCTACCTTTTGCGCGTCGTCCTCCACGACTGGCCGGACGAATGCGCGCGACGCATCTTGATTAATCTCAGAGTTGCATCAAATCCGGAGACACGGTTAGTCATTGCTGAGCATGTCCTCCCGCTGGCGTGTATCGACGAAGACGTTCTTGGGCATGTGAACACCGAAGCATGTGAGGGAAACAACACGGAAGAATGGACACTTGGTTCAGTACTCGCAAATGTTGAGGGCGCCGAGCGTACTCTTGTATTTCCTCCCCTGTTGTCCAACCTAGGGAAAGCGAGCGCGACTCCTTATTGGATGGATCTTCTCGTAAGCAAAACTTCCCGTATCATCATTCGACGCATCTCATTATTTCTAGATGCATATCACGTTCAACGGAAAAGAGCGTACCCTCCGCGAGTTCTGTGCGTTGGCGCTTTCCGCTGGCTGGCGTGTTATGCGCATGACCCGACCTGAAGGCACATTATTCGCATATCTTGTCTGCGAGCCAATCATACTACCGGATGATGCTCAGGCCATCTACAATGCTGTCGTCCTATCTTCGGAGCTCTCCACGGTTGTCGCTGTCCCCTCTGATGAGCCCGTACATCATTCCTGGGTGGAATCATCTCGTCATAAGCGGCTACCGCCACGGCCAGCGTCATTATTACCATCCCCAGTCCTTGAGCGTTCGTCATCGCGCTGTGGCACACCGACCTTCGGATCGCGCGTACTGCTGCCAAAAGATGATGAACTTCAGAGTCCAAGAATCAGAAGCACCGGGGCAGCCAAGAAGTGGCTAAAATCCAAAGGATTAGGCGTGCGTAGCGTCATGATGCAGAGGGCAGAAAAACAGAGAGAGGAAGAAACCTCGACAAAAGGTGCCTCACTACGAGACAACAACGATGCAGAGAACGGGATCCGTGGCTCTTCGCCTCACATGCGTGTATGGTGGAAGAAATCTCCTCGAAACTCTACCAGTAATAACAGCATCGCGGTCCACGAGCTGGGTGGCGAGGTTCCAGAACGCCGTACCACTGGACGAGAGCGGCGAGGGACCTTCAAATCGAGCGACAGTCCTTCCACGCCAAGTCCTCGCGTATCACCCGTTCATCAAAAATGGCCCAGTACAGAGTCGGCCGCCCTACTCATGTCAGAAGGCAGTCTACCTGCACCCCGCCTTCGTCGACCGAGTGTTGCAAGCATCACCCGCAAACTATCATTTGCTACGTTCTCCCGCAGACCAAGTATCGCCGACATCACCGAACCTCTACCGGCGCCGCCACACAGCGCAACAACGTCTGAACTTGCTCCACCACCGAATCTGCGAGGTGATACGGGGCGGAGTCTCAAGCATTTACCTAGCTTGCCGACACTTGAACGTAACGAGGACATCGCCAGCGTGGCGGAAGGGCGACCGGCCATCCCCCGACGCCCAAGTTTCAGTTTCGTGAGTCAAGTACGACCTGCGCAACCTGCCCTCCCACGTCGTCCTGAAGCTGCAGATCTGCCCAAGTCCAGCATCCTCAAGTCTCGTACAAGTCCGTACACGAGCAAACAGAGTTCTCCAGACCCGGGACGTCCGGCAGAGTCGACGTCGGTCCCTAGACGTCAACGCAGGGTGACACTGTCCAATTCGCCTGGCGCGTCGTCGAGAAATCAGGCGCAGGGTCCTAGTATTCTGAACCTTCCGCCCAATCTTGCGGGTCCTGAAGTGAAGCGTATTCCGAGCGTGCCAAAGCTGCCGCGTCGTCTCAGCATCCCTATGTTGCGGCGCAAACAAAGTCAGTCGGTCATCGAAGACGAAGGAAACGAGGGCTAGGCGGATTGCTGGAATAGTTGGTGGTGGCTGGTCGAAGGCTTGTCTGCTATGATATATATTACTTGCGTCCTGTAAGATGGTTGTAACTAGTGGTAGTCGTACATAGCTTCAAATAAGTACACCCCTGTGGGCACTGTTTCTTTTTGTTTCAACCTTGATTATGACTCCCGATATCGATACTCGGCAAGTTGGTATCCAATGGACAAATGGTCGCAATGCTTGAAGCCTTGAAATCTGAAACCTCCAGGCGAGATGGTACCCGATCGAGATCGCAACTGCATGGAAGGTTCTACCCGCCATCTCGAGAGATGTTCCTCAGACTCGTCCAATGTCCACAGCAAGCGAACAAACTACCCTGACCAATTCGAGGTAAACACGACCCTCAAGCCTCTCACGCGCCAAGAGGAGCGCGGGTCTGAGAAAAGAAGGTTGTGAGGGCTGGAAGTGATTATGGTCGCAGAAAATACGCTTCATGGGAATCGAAGGTCATTGGCAATAGACTGATGTCGCTGTCGGTAAACTTAGAAACCATTCTGCCTTGTATCATCTTCAATTCCGGTAGCGCCAGGTGAACTCTATTGCCACTAGGTTGTTGAAGGCTGCCATGTCAATATCGACATTCGAGGGAGGGAGGGACGTTTGACGTCAGGTTTAACGTTCAGAAGAGTCAAAATTTTCCATCTACTGTACACCTCAAACTAGTAGTAGTACGCAACAAGTCGACTGCTATCACGTCATACAAGAATGCCTTTGCACGATCCTAGTAATCATAGAAAACGAGCGCCCTGATCTCGATGGACTCTCTCAGAGGCGTTCCCTTAGGGGTATTCGGGTCCTCGAATCCAGTGTGTGGACTAAGGATAGCCACACTTCCATCTTGCACGGAATCGAAGCTAGATGTGTCTCTGTCACAGATTCCTCCCGCCACGACGCGAGAGAGACATACCATTTGATCAAAACGAACTCATCCGGCTCCATTCCCCTCATGTACTTCCATTTGTGCCCCTCGTTAAACTTGACGCCGAAGGTCTCTCCCTCTCGATCTGGGTATATAAGCGCAACGGGCGCGAGGTCCTTCTTCACGTCAACGCTTCGGAAGTCGCATAGTGCGAGAGGCCAATCAAGTGCAGCGCATGAGATAGGACGCCACAAGTTGATAATCTGAAAACGCCGTTTGAGCAATGCCGGCGCATCGGATGGGGGAAGGTGGCGGTGAACACGGGCGATGGATGAAGCGGTTGTCTGGTCTACGTGTACAAGAGAGACGGGTTGACGCCTCTCGGGACTGTCATCTGCTTCTCCAGGTCGACGGCGGCGGATTGCTAGCGTCCACATAGTTAACACTCCCATCGCGCATAAATGAGAACCAGTTGGAAACTCACTGTGGTCAAATATAACGGCACTGCTCGCCCCAGTGAGCTTCTTGATAAGCTCGGTACACTGAGGGTAATATTCTGCTTCGATCTCTTTATCGTTCAAAAAGCTAGTATGCTTCGAAGCCTCCCTTCCAAACTGGAAACCAGAAACGTCAAGCTTGTATTGATCCTCCGACCCGCGGACGTTCTCAATATCGACAACATGGGGATCTTCAACCCAGTTACGATCGCGTTCACCCGTGGCGCTATCCGCATTGATGTTGTGATAAGCCCGAGAGCCATCAGCAGGGGGAAGATGATAGTTGAGGGAACCAGTCGTCGCGTAGTTGTTCGAAGTCATGATTGACGGGTTCGTCGTGAAGGTGGAAATTGTCCCTCTTTGTGAGAGGCTGCATCTTCCAGTATATATATACTTCGCGGGGTCATGCGACTCATCATGATCAGTCATCCACAGTCGGCTTATAAATATAAATGTGAGTGGGTGGAGGAATATCTTGTGGGCGGAAGAATATCTTGTGGGCGGAAGAATATCTTGTGGGAAGGGAAGTTGATCTGCTTACAGATAGAACCACCTACACTCCGGAGGTCGGTCAGGGACTCTGCAATACAACTGCAATATGGCGAAAGCAGCTGATTCATCGGGCTCCCGATTGCGCCATTGACACGCGGTGCACGTGCGTACATTCAAGAGCGCCAACTTAAAGTGGAGGAGAAAGGCAAAGCTTTTCTAAGAGCGCCTAAACTTGATGCTCACGTTCAAGAGTTTTCTCAGTTACTATATAAATTGGCTTTCTCCTCATCTGAATCAAGTTGGATCTGTAAGCTTGAAGTCGGAGCTTCAGCTGGTTCCGCAAAGTGACCAGAGGAAAGCGGCCCATTTTGGAATGCTTACAACCTCGCTCGGTGTCGGAAGAAACTTGAAACTGCCGTCACTGTCGGAGCCGGGCAAAAGCTTTAGAAAATAACAAGCACAAACAACGTTGATGATGATCGATGGTCAACCGGTGACCAACAATATTCACGGTTCTCCGAAGAAACTCATCTCGATGCTAGCATTTATGTACAACCCTTCAAGTTCCATCCTACCAGTGAGCCTGAGATTCTGAGTGGCAGAGAGACTCGCGAAATTGAGACCCGGCGCCGAGGCCCGAGACTCGTTCAGTTACGTGAGAGTACGTTAACATCTACAGAAGTCCGTTACATCGTGTTCGATGGTGCGCCAGCCTTCCCACCAGGAGTTGTGGAGCTAACGTCTTCTGGCTTGCTCGCTGGTCCTTCTTCAGCGTAGAAGCCAACTGACTGATGTCTTTTCTTCAGTTTTTGACCGAATAACTAGGACACATAATACTGCTGCACACAGCCCAGTTAGGTCAATTCACTCCAATGTGATGAGTAATAGACGTATCCTACAAGTTACCCGTTAGGTTCGCCGCCAAGTTAATCACCGTCATGGTAACTAACCTTCCAGTTGCAGGGCCATATCGGCCTTTGCTCCCTTTTACGGTGTGGCTGAGGTATATAAAAGCCATACCCAAACTGCTCTTTTGCCTCAGACTTTCATCTCGTTTTCGTCCGTATACTCCAGTCTTTCGATACCTGTCACTCTTTGCAACTCGTTCACAATGCGTGTCCTCTCTTTTATCCCTGCTTTCCTCTTGGCTGTCGCCAGCTTTGTTGTTGCTGCACCCGCTCCCACTCCCGCTGATACTGCTGTCTCCTACCCTGTGGGCACTAGCAATGATCCTTCTCTGCAGCCTGTGATGACTATCATCACCAACACAACCGATCATATTCGAGGTCTTAGCGTACAACTGAGTATGTTCTCGTTTCCTATTTTTCTGTCCAATGTTGTTCATCAAATGTATAGCCAACTTAAAAGGTGACTCTTGCACCCCCGATGCTGTCTCCAGCATTGTGGTCCAGATCAATGCTGTCGTGTCGACATGTGTTGCTCAACTCCAGGCCACCGCCAAGGTTAATTTGACTGGCGTTGACCTGACCAACCTCTATGTTGCGATCTATGGTCTCTTGGGTGTACGTGATTTAAAATCGACCTCTGCCCTCTTTCTGAGCTTGTCGCTTAATTTTAGCTTATCCTCACGGTTTTGAACACATTGGTTACGATTGTTCTCTTCTTGGGTGCAACTGCTGTCGGTAAAGTCCAGACGGCCATCTCCACATTGCTGTATGCTATTTTTAATCTATTTCCAACCATTTGGTCTGACGTTCTCTCCAAGGAACACCGTCATTATCCTCGCAGGGTGCCTAAACATCTTCGTCGATGTTTCCGTCTCTGGCACCCTTGGTCCTGTGATCATCGTCGTAAAAGCTACTGTTGATCTCATCCTCTCGATCGTCATTAACCTTAATGTCTTCCTCGGTGTCCACTGACTCCTGAGTTGATTAGCTTATACTAGAACTTAAACCTGTTGGCGCATGGCGAGCTTGTAGTGGCGGGTGTCACCTTTAATAATAAATAGACGTGGGGTAGCATGACCTGTGACTTGTCGACCTTCGAGAGTTCGAGTTCGAGTTCAAGCGTTCATCTTCGATCATCTCTGGTAGTATACATATAGCATGCGTGGCCTGGGGCACCGGGGTATCAGTAATCTTGCGTGTACATGAACACGCCTGTAAATTTTAATTTACCACTAGCTATCCTCCAATCGGGACTTGTGAATGACCTGAGAGAAAGTTTTCCACCCTGGAGTGTGTTTGATGTCGGCTCAGTGACCGGTGTTGACTATGATCCCTAGTCACACGGAATAATTATAACAAAAGACTGGAGGAAATCGTTTTGTTGAACGACTGAGGTTACAGACAGAAACACCTAGCTTACGTACAATACCAGTAACAGTGAACATGCGGGTGCATCTCTGTAACAAATGGCCTGAGTTAGTACTTAAGTACATAGTTATAATCGAAAAAACTTACAAGCTAGCAGCCGTTTGACAGTGGTCGGGCCGGTCATCCCGAACTTACGGAATCGGACTCTACCTTGAACCGAAGCGTTCCTCACGCGGCGGCCCGCATGTCCTTATCACGGGTGCTGCAAGTATCATTTTTGTGCTGCAGGTCAAGTTAAGTTCCAACAACCAATACGAGGTTGAGAAGTTCACTGGTTTTATAACAGGCTTCCCTGCGACAAGGAGTCCGCAATCAGTAGTCACTTCAGTAAAAGTCACGGAATTCTTGATGTCCATGTCAATCGAGGTGAATTCCACTGTTCTCCAGAATTAGCATTACTCCTCTCATTCACGTCCACAGAATTGCTTCCTGTGAGACGAAACCAACGAATCAAGACAAATGCAAATAATGTTGCTTCATTCCTTTTCGCTATTCATTGGTTGTTCTTCCCATCCCTGGGAGCACCGGAGTATTCATTCATCCAAACCTGAGTGCTTTGGTTTATCGCACCACCGGGGCCCTACCCGAGATGTCCCATGTAATTCGTGGATATGCCATTGAGGTTCCCTGTTAACCCAGGCGTGCCAACGGGTTTACGCGGCATCCTCGGATAGTTTGTCGGCATGGGACTTAAAGGCAGACTCGACCATGACTTGCGGGCTTCCATCCACTTTACCCACTCTTCCACCTGTTTCAAGTTTCCATTGATCGATTTGAACGATGTCAGGTGAAGCCCAGCTCGAAGCTCTCCTCGAGATAATCAACACCTCGGCCCGCCAGGCCATCGCCGAGTACAAGAAGGGTGGTAACGCAGTCCCTACGATCCAGTCGCAGACATTCCACCCCATCGATTTCGCGGATGATACCCTGGCACTCAAGAAGGCTGTAAGACTACTCGAGGGTGCTTGCCAGCAGCTATGTGCGTCATTGGCCCCGCCGCAGCACACTGTTCAGAATGTGAGTTGTTCATCGGAACATTTCTTCTAACGTAGATAATGACTGAGTGACATCGATAAAGTATGCAATGACTTTTGACTGGACATGTGTGGGCGTTGTTATTCGCGCAAAGGTCGCGGATGCGCTAGAGAAGTATCCAAAAGGACTTCATGTCGACGAGCTGGCCAAGCTGGTTAATTTGGAGAAGGGGAAACTTGCTCGCGTGCTTCGTTTGCTTGCGACCAAGGGGTGCTTCACTGAAGGTGAGGTTTTTCTTTTCCGCCTGGCACATTCATGTCCCATATCTGCGACTTACTTACAACCTCAGTCGCGCCAAACACCTTTGCAAACAACCGCATCTCACTTATTACACTCTCAACTTCCAACCCGGGTGCTCTCTCGCGCATCGAGGCAGAGGATATCTCCCAAGGCGCAGTCGTACTGTACGACACCATGACAGAACCGGAGTACGCAACAAGTTATGATCCCGACAAAGCACCCCTTATCTATGCACTCAAAAAAAAGGGCTTCAAAGGCAGTTTCTTTGATTGGATGAAGCAGGACGTAAGTCGTTTCTTGGAGATTTTTTTTCCTTTTCGTTGTTTATTTGCTGACTTCGTGGTGTTTTCAGGACGAGAGGCGCGAAGTAACAAGTTTATGCATCATTTTATGGATCGATCTCTCACCTTTTTGGGTAGAACTATCACCGTGCTATGATCGGGCTTGGCGCTATCATGGGCTCTCTCTCCGTTTTGCACCGTAAGTGAATAATTCCCTTGTTCTCCTCCCTGTTGCCAATAGCATCATTTCATAGACTATCCGTGGCATGAAGTGAAGACCGTTTGCGACGTCGGTGCCAGTGTTGGCACCGTTTCTCTACCTCTTTCGAAAATGTATCCGCACCTTAAAATCATTGATCATGACTTGCCGGAAGTTTTAGTTCAGGCCAAGGATGTGAGGACGTGTTCTTATCTTTTCATGAACTACTTTGCCTCGCGCCGATGTGACGACTGCGAAGCTAACTTTGTTGCGTTGCATAGGTCTGGGCCAAGGACGCGCCAGAGGCACTGCAAAACAACCAAGTCGAATTCATCCCTCTGAACTTTTTCGAAGGAAGTCCCGTCAAGAACCAAGACGTGTACTATGTATGACCGAATGCCTCGATTTCCTTCGGATCTGATTTTGGTTTCGATATTCATCTAGCTCCGTAACATCATTCACGACTGGCCTGACGCCGAGGCTACAATCATCATGAGGAACGTTAGAAGCGCTATGGGTCCCCATAGTCGGTTGCTGATCCGTACGTCTTTGCTTTCCTTGCGCACCGATTGCTCATTCGACCCGATATACCTAATCTCCTGCCTGTAAATAGACGACTACGTCTTGACCCCTGCCAGTCGCGATGCCAACGCGAAATCGTTTGGTGCAGATGTTGCACCTGAACCATTGTTGTCCAACTTTGGGAACGGGAACAACCGGATGTATCAACAGGACCTGAACATGTGGATAGTCCATAATGCGAAGGAGAGGACGCTGGATGATTCGATTGCTTTGGGGTGAGTCGTTGACCTCGCTTTTTCACGACCTCCAGCATTGCTGACGACGTGTTTTTTCAGGGCTGCAGCTGGTCTGCGGTTGGAGAAGGTGTATGACCTTGCCGAGTCTGCGGTGCTCGAGTTCAGGGTGGCTGCCTGATGGAGAGGTTATTTCCGCGTTCGTACATTCCATATTTCTAGTGTAGACGCCACTGCTTACCACACAATGGCAGGATATCAATCTAAGTTGTATCACTACTTTTCTTTCGCACACGATCACACCCTGCGACACACATCGAATACGTATGTTATTATCCTATGTCTCTCACAGGGTGAACCCCTCGGGCCCTCAACGGACCTAGACACAGTCAACAAATAAAGCTTCGACGTAATTCAACACTGTCATTTGCTATGGTTCACCTCTTTTGTTGAGATGCATCCAGAATAAGTCGTGAGATACCATTGACATGGTGTTGTGCTCAGCCACTCGAGGGCTCATACCTCAGTTGTGCGACTAGAATTTCGTCTTTCACAGAGGGATTACGATTTGGGATCTAAGTCGTCGATATTCCTCGCGGGCATATACGCTCGAGCAATCTCGTACGAATAGAAATAACAGTAAGCACAATCATCTTCCTATTTTCAAGAGTAAATGTGCCGGCGTAGTATCCAAGGTTTGACCTATTGACTAAGGATAGTGCGGACAAAAGATTCATAGTTGACATTGCCGTCGCTGCAAAGAAGGTCAGAGCAGGCCGGCGGGATAATTTCCCAACGTACGATCCAATCTGTACTCCCTTGAGCAATTCATCCACCTCCTCGTCCGTCATCTTCTCCCCGAGCTGAGTTAGTACATATCTGAGCTCTCCAGCGCCAATGAAACCATTTCCCTCCTTATCAAATACCTGGAACCCCCGGATGAACTCCTCTACGCCAATCGTTAGCTAACCCTTGCATTGATGCTTGCAGCCTGAGGGAACCCACCTGACGTTCCTGCGGGCTTGAAACCATCAGGTCGGTTGAGGATCGTCAAAAACGCCTTGTAGTCGACTTCTCGCGGCGCGGAAGCGACGATGTCTGCGACCTCGGCCTGTGTTGGGTTCTGGCCCAGTGCGCGAAGGATATCGCCCAGGGTCTCCCTCGGAACAGCGCCCGTGCCTTTCTTGTCGAAGAGCGCAAAAGCTTCCTTGTACTCTGCGCCGGGGTTTGTCAATCGAGGCGATCTCAATGTGAATAAGCTGGTATACCTGAGTTATCGCTCGCCATTTGACTCGTAGTGGCAACGTATTTGCCGGCTTGTGGTAAACAAGGCGCACAACATGGTCACTGCCACACTGGTTCGGGTATCACTGCTACTATTATGACCTCGAATGCAATTGTCGCAGTTACTACGACTACGATAGATACATTCAAGGTAGTCCCACATGCCGGTCTGCATCAACATGTCACCTGCGGGAAATTTCTCAAGAGTTGGGCCATTTGGCCCTGCAGGATCGCACGTTCTCATTACGACCTGAACACTTGATCATCAGGCTTCTTCGGCACTATTACTGGTTCGTATCAACTTTGAGGATCACGCGCTGGCAGCTTCTAACAGATGAAATTGAACAGCCAGAGCCATCACGGCTTGGTTGCTGTAACAATGCAACCAACACGCGCAAGAAATTACCGTTCTCGATGTGCCACTGTTGTCGAGCAGCTCTTATCCAACTTGCCGTCAGCCCTCGGTGATTGAGAGGGTGTTCACACATGTCATGGGGTGGTGCCTTCGATCTGCATCGGTTGATGTTGCGTTAGTTCACACCCGACTATGATACGCCCATGACGATATAAGTACCCAAGTTGTCAAGATACCCGTTTTCCGTGTCTTTTGAATCTGATCGGTCATGGAAGCTGCGACTGCATTCTCGCGTCAAGCGTTCGACTATATCGTCGTGGGTGGGTGTCTCGGGTGTCTTTGTAAACGGTTTGACGAATACAGGCGTTGGTCAAGGGGGTGGAAACACCGGACTGGCGTTGGCTTCGTTGTAAGTGTCAAGCTTTTTTTGTCTGCTCAGACGATGCTAACCCAACGTCCCCAGGCTTTCCGCCGACCCGCAAGTAAGGGTCGGTGTTATCGAAGCCGGGGTCCGAAAGGATGATGACATGATTCTCTTGCCAGGTAGGTCATGCAACTAATCCGTGTCTTGGTTAATCTTGAGAATTCCAAGGGATGGTCGGGAAGCCATTGGACAGTCCGTATCCGGGTTGTCCCGGGCACGTTTTCTTTCTGACGCATGTCCAGACCCCGATTATGACTGGTCATTTCTCACCACGCCTCAGACTCTGGCCAAGAATCGCAGGATCCCAATCCCTCGAGGTAAGGTGCTCGGTGGCTCGTCTGCCTTGAACTACATGGCCTATACGAGGTCCGTCTTTCGTTTCTCTGATTCAGGTCTGTACTTCCCATGACGATACAAATCAACCAGAGGTTCGCGAATAGAGTTCAACGGTTCGCACGCAGCTTATCTTGAGTTTGGTAACTGATATCAATGTTTTTATATAGATTGGGAGAAACTGGGCATCACAGGTGAGAAATGGTCCACATGCGAGTGGATTGCGTCGTGATTGCTTCCAGGTTGGGATTGGAACACGATCCGGAATGCTGTCAACGCCGCGGAGGCATGGACACCGCCGTCGGACTATGCAAAGTTGCACAATGCGGACAATGTCGCTCATAACCATGGCAGGTACGTGCGACGATCAACTGCGAGGGGTGCACTTTGGAACATGTCCGCAGGCATGGGCATGTCAAAACGACAGCGTATAGCTACTACTATGATCTCGTGCAGCCCTTCTTCAGCACGATGAACAAGTTGGGAGTGGTGACGAACCACTCGGAAGTGCGTCCCATTGCAACTTGACGATGGCTCAGATGTACTTATCAAGGAACAGGCCTCGGGGGATCTGATTGGTATTTGGACGTACACCGCCTCGGTTGATCCACAGACGAACACTCGGAGCTATAGCACCAACGTGAGCCGCGTTCGGTCGTTGAGAAGGCGAGCTGATTCAACACGGGCCAGGCATATTACGACCGGGTCTCCAGTCAACCCAACATCGTCTGTCTCACGGGAGCGTATGTCTCCAGAGTGGTAATGTCGGATAGCAAGGATGGGGTTTCGCGCGCCCTGGGCGTCGAGTTTTATAACTCTGGTCAACTCTTTTCTGCGTCCGCGCGCCGCGAAGTGATCCTTTCTGCGGGTCCGTCTGGAGATCACCTTCTTCGAACAAAGTGTAATCATATTTGTTGACAGGTGCTCTCCAAACGCCTCAGATTCTGGAATTGTCTGGTAAGTCGGTCATGTTGTGCAGTGTAGACTGTTCTGACGGGGTTGCAGGGATTGGGAACCCAAGCATTCTTCGCAAGCTCGGGATACCCCTCAAGGTTGATCTACCTGGCGTCGGAGAGAACTTTCAGGTAAAACTGACCATGTCCTTTGTCGTCCATAATGAACCCTCTAGACAGGATCACTTCACAGTGACGATGGGGGCAGAGCTTCACAGGCACCACACCACGGTGGACGACTTGTCATCGGAACAATTCGCCCAGGAACGTCTTCAGGAATACAGGGAGACGCGGCGGGGCATGTTCAGTAGCACGCTCTCCACCCTGGTTTTCATTCCTGCCTCGACGTTCATTCCCGCGGCCAAGATGAAACGTCTCCTCGCCTCGCTGGACAGTGCCTTGCAAGCGCCGGCAATCAAGAACTCGCCGTATAAGCAGTGGTACGAGCTGCAACGCGCCTGGCTTGAGAACGATGGCGTGGCGCAGTTGGAGGTGATTCTCTTCCCATGTACGTCTTTGAGACGCTCTTCGTGCGGTGTGTTTTTTCCGACAAATGACCCCTAATGCGTAGCATACACGCACGTGGGTTGCACCAAGGAGAACGCCAAGCATTACACGCTGTCTGTCTTTTTACAGCATGCATGGAGTCGTGGCACGGTGCGTCACCTCGGTTTGTTGCACGTCGCCGTTGATGGAATTGATGATTGCCACGTCATTGATAGGTCCACGCCACGTCGACCTCGATCTTTGATCCGCCAGAGATCGATCCAGCGACGCTCAATTCGCCCGGAGACATTGGTCCGTACCCGTTCATTGCCACCATTCCCGCGTGCTTGGCTGATCCAGAATTGGGGAGACTAGACATGGAGATGCTTCTCGCGGCGATCAAGTACGCGTTCCAGGTGATGCAGACGGGGGCGTTGGGAGATTTAACGGCCAAGATTATTGAGCCGCTGCCGACGTGGTCGGATGATCAACTGAGGGAGTATATCCGCTCTATGGTCAAGAGCGCGTTGCACCCGATTGGTATGCGTCGACCCCTCTTTTCCCCTTGCCTCGACTGCGGCTGATGGGGTGTCCAGGCACGGCGTCGATGCTCCCGAGGTCGGCTAATGGTGTGGTGGACGATGAGCTCAAGGTGTGTGGATGACGTCGTGCGGGTATTGATCGTCTGATCGTGTCTAGGTATATGGCACTGCGAACCTGAGGGTGGTACGTGTTTTTTGAATTGGATCGTGCGCGGATCGTTGACGCGTCCCTGGTAGGCGGATGCGAGCATCCTTCCCATCGTAAGTGGACATGCTTTCAACGCGCGGTAGGCGAATCTTTGAACCCCCTTGTAGCATCTCGGATCCCATCCTCAAGCGACGCTCTATGGGTACGTTTATTGACGTCTTTGATTGTCTCGGTTGACCATGCACGACAGACTCGCACATCGTGCAGCCGACATTATCACGTCCAAACAGAAAGCGACAGCCAAACTCTGAATGAAAGAGAGCTGATCCTAATGTACACATATGCCCCCGCAATGGGGTGGATGCTTCGTATCGCAATTCCATGTATGCTTATGCACCGATGACGCCCGTCCAGGTGTCGACGAGATCGATGACGCAGTAACCCTTGACGGGGACGTATTGTTTCGTGATGACCTTGATGGTTTCTTGTGCGACCATGCCTCCGAGAAAGGCTGCCGTGTTGGGCAGCTCTGCAGACGGTGCGCGCACGCTAGGGGAGCGGGTGTGAGATGCTGCCTCAGGGCACGAGAGGGGACGTACAGCTCTCCGATAGCATGGTCGAGGGCCTCGGGTAGTTCGACGCCCTCGCCGACGATGCGCTGCACCTCTTGACGAAGGCCTACAACGGTCGGTGACGACCCGGGACGGTTGCCCTCCAGAGCGAATAGTGCAGACAAGGCTAGATGCGTGGCCGTTTCCCTGGGGTACGAGACCAACGCGTCCGCTGGGGATCCAAACATCAAATGGCAGTGGGCAGGATCAGGACCGATGACGTACCCAACGCGGCCTTGTCTTGATCGAACGCGCCCCACGGTTTGCCTCTGAGGACCTGGAGCGCGTGTGCGTTCTTGACAAAGAGATCGACGAGGGTATCGTCGATGGGGGCGCGAAGATGGCTCTTGAACGCCTGTTTTTCCTCTTCTGCACGCGTCTTGTAGAGCCGTTGGAGGTGGATGTAATTGGCGGTGTCGGATTTCATATCGGCGAGGGTGGAGGTGAGGGGGAGGGTGTGCGTCTCGGATTGATCGGTGAATTCTTTGAGCGCAGCGAGGAGATGGAAAAAGGGAGCGGGGTTCTGACGGAGAGATTCCGGTGATAGGGCGGGATCTTGGAAGAGGGCGGCGATCTCGGAGGGCACCTGGGGTGCCATATTGGGGGCGGCACGGGAACGAGGCGACGGAGGCGTACCTTTGTCTCTGTCCAGCAACGGTACGCCTGAGCTTCGGCTTCGTCAAAGTTTTCTTCGTCCGACTTGACTTTCATGGCGAGGATGCGTTGCTTGAATTCCTGCCGCTCTACCTTTGTGGGAGGCTGTCCGTCGTGCTGAGGCAGACGCGTTAGAGGTGCACATGCATCCAAGGGGCTACGTACAGAATTCTTCCAGTCTTCGAGCACGCGGACGAGGATGACGACGTATGGGACGTGACCGTGCTCGGTGGGGTCCATCGCGTCAAAGTCGAGTGCCAACGCGTGCTCACGAAGTGCTGGAAAGGGCTTGTCGATGCGCAGGGACGGCGCATTTTCAGAGTGACTTTCGATGACTGGAGGGGGTCAGATCGCGACAGTAGAGATCGGACGAGGACTGACTGGTGTGTTCGTGAAACTGGATAAAGAACTCGGCGAGGAAGCCGGCAGAGCGGACGACGACAAGAGGGGGCCGTGCGGGGTCGCTCCAGAGAAAGGCGGCGAGCCTGTCGAGGGTGGCGTTGTCGAGGTTGTGTGCGACGACGATGGAAAAGGAGGCGATCCAGGCGGGGTCGGTGTCGAGCACGGCATCGATGGATCGGGTGTCGGGATGGCCCTCGACGCTGTCGTTGAGCTCGGCGAGGAGACGGACGGCCTCTGCGGCCCTGTTCTTGCCGATGCTGTCGAAGCCGTCGAGGAAAAAGTTGTTTCCGGCGTCGGCGTGGTCCACGGGGGCGCTGTCGAGGAGGGTAAAGTGGCCGATGCCGGGGAGGACGAGGTTCTTGAGGACGGCGGTGGCGGTGGCACGGGCGGAGAGGACGAGGACGCGGGCGGACTCGAGGGCGGACTGGCCGGAGGCAGCCCAGAGACGGAGCTGTCTGTCGTAGCGTTTGGATTTGTTGTCGGGGAGGATGGCGGAGATGTCCTGGGAGTCTTGGGACATGGTGGTGGTGGTCACTGTCAACAATGGCACAGTACGGCGATCAGGCTACTCAGCTCGTCCTCGAGTCGCGCAGATCCACCGCCAACGACCTCCTCCTCAAATACAACGGCGAGCTCGTCCGATCCATCCTCAGAGAACAGCGCGATCTCGACAAACTCGCCGACTCCCCCGACGTCACCCCCGCCATGCTCATCTACCAGACCGCCATCCTCCGCAACAAGCGCTGTCTCCTCGCCTACCACAAGCACAGGCTCGACCGTCTCCGCGACATGTACTGGGCAGTCGGCGGCGCACTCCCCCACCTCCTCAGCAACCCCGACATCCGCAGCAAACTCTCCCCGCACGAAGTCGACTTTCTGCGCGAGTACGGCGCGTCCGTCATGGACTACCGCGCCGGCTTTTCAAACGAGCTCGACATCACCGCCAGCATCACCCAGCCCCCAAAGGATCTCCACGTCCTCGTGCGCGTGGTCAGAGACTGCGGCGTCATCCAGACAGAGCTCGGCAGCATCGACTTTCAAAAGGGACAGCGGTTCATGGTCAGACGCGCAGACATTGAGCACCTCATCGTGCAGGGCTACCTCGAGCAGGTCTAGCCCGTGTTGTTTACGCCAAACAATCTCAAAGCTTGTTCTCCAAACCTCATGCAGCCCCTCCGACGATCCCTCTTTAAATCGCTTCTTGTTCGACACCACACCAACGGACCCAACCCTATTTCAGATCTAGAGTGGGAGATTAGAACTGGTACTCCACCTCTTGTCGACATGACCCTCGCTCACGTACAAAGGACGCGCCATCTACGTCCTCGAGAGGACACTCCCAGACTTTTTTCATCTCGGCCTCGTCGCCCACATCGACCCCACAAGACCAGAACTCGTCGATGTCCCCGCCTCCGAATCCGTCGAAAGTGTATACAGCCCATCCATCCGTCTCATGTACACACCCCCTGTTGCCCTGCCCCCGCCGTTTCCAAGAACACTCTCCCTCGAAGGTGAGCATCCCTGTGCAACACGTGTCATGGCCTGACCGTGCTCCAGGGCTCGCATTGTACATGGCCTCGTCCGTCTTCATTCGCCACACGATGAAGACCCTCTACTCTGATCTGCGCGTCGAGATGCGCAAGGTGGCGGTGCACAGTGCCAGACGAGAAAAGAGCCTATTGGTTGGGTTGACCGTGTATGGCAACACCCGTGTCAGTGGTGGGCTCGGGGAGTGGCAAATGTGGGTCTCTGATTCTCGCACGGAACAAGGCTGACGGGCCACAGCGATTCGACGTACGGATTTTCGCCCGTGAGTGGGCTGATCCACCTGCACACGATCGACTCGATACAGCCTGCGCCCCACCAGGCAGCGTACGATGCACTCTGGACGTCGTTGAGCGGGGTATTCGGCATGGGAGGTGACATGAGACCAGGTCAGGTCCGTTGACAAGGTGTATATTACATAATATTATTATTTTTCGTAACCATAGATGAAATCTCTATAAGATCAGCAACGACCGTTGACTTGTTTCGCTCACTTTTTTCCTCCTCCTCGCCCGTCGCGTCACTCTTTTTCCTTCTCTCCTTTTCATCCGCCATGTTCACCGCACTTGCCATCCTCCTCGCCGTCCCCTTGGCACTCCAACGTCTGTGCTCGCTTCGCTTCTCCCGCGGCCCTTGACTTACGTTGTCATTTCATAGTCGTGACTGCCCAGAACAGTTGTACTCGTACTTATACTGTGGTAGAAGGCGACATTTGCGACGGCATCTCTGCCGCGAACAACGTCTCGACGTGAGTCTCGCCGTCTCTCTTGCACCCGCACACTCATCTCCGCCCAGTTTCCAACTTGGAGCCGTCAATTCCGACGTCATCGACGCCGCGTGCGACAATCTCCAGCCGGGCTGCACCCTCTGTCTCGGTTGGCCAGGCCAGGACTGCACCACCACCTATGTAGTTCAGGACGGCGACACTTGCGACGGTGTTGCCTACGCTTACGGCATCAACACCACCATTCTCTACACCAACAACCCTCAGCTGGACCAGGACACGTGCGACAACTTGTACATCGGAGAGGTCAGTGGTCTTGTCATCTCATGTGGCGACCCACCGTGATGCCCCGCTATAAATAGGTCGTTTGTGTCTCTTCCACCGTCCAGGTGCCTCCCGCTCCGAGTGGTACCATGCCGGGTGCATCCGTCCCCCCAACGACGGTGCCTTCCAGCGGAGATCTTCCCTACTGCGACGAGATGTATTAACCTGTAACCCGCGGCCAACACAGGCCGGTCTTGTCGTTTGCCTTTTTCAACCCCTTGTTGCTTTTTTAGGAGTATTCCCTCTTTTTGTTCTACGGATGTTTGCCTTTCTTGTTAGTATACCCAACCATTTTTTACCCTCTAGTGGTTTGCATTGCATCGTATGTGGTCGTAATTCTGGTTTGTTGCGCTATGCATACGAGGGAATATATCCAACCATGTTTCTTTGTTCACGGCCATCATGATGGACCCGCCATACGCCAGCCTGTTCGCGCGTGCGCCCGTCTATGATCCTGTATTCGCCCGTCTGTCTCCCCGCACCCTCGTCCGACTCGCTCTCACCTGTCGTGCTGCCTACTTGGCCGCTGCCGAATTTAAATCCAGAGCTTTCAACGTCAACCGCCATTTTTCGCGATACTTTACTGACCCCATCGCGTTTTGCTCTCTCCAGGCCAAAACAAACACGCTCGTCTCTGGCTCCAACGCCCTGCAGTTCCTTGACAGGACCTTTTACCCCGAGGCCGACCTCGACCTCTACACCCATCCAGGTCATTCGTTCGAGGTCGCCCAGTTTCTCGTAGAAGCCCAAGGTTATGTCTACACTCCCCGCGAACCACAGGAGCAGGATTGGAAGGCAGCTACCAAGGGCCACTGAGCGGCGCGTGCCGCCCGCAATGAGCACGGAAACACTCCACGCGTATCCCATGACAGACATTAGCGCAGTGTGGACCTTTAAAAAGACGGGCCCCAACCAAGAGCCGTTGACCATCCAAATCGTCGAAGCGTCCTCGTCGCCGCTCGAATGCATCCTCGGGTTCCATTCCAGTACGTCGTTTTTTTGGTGTCCATTCTTTATTGTCTTGACTGTCTCCACAGCGTGCGTCATGAACTTTATCTCGTCCGACACGGCGTATTCGCTGTATCCCATTGCGACGTTTGAAAATAGGTCCTCGCTCGGCATGCCGTCCTCGCAGTCTTCCCCAGAGGCCATCCGAAAGTATGTTCGGCGGGGGTGGCGCATCTATTTCACGCCGCCCCCCCCAGCGACGTGGCAGACCCAGAAGCATCGCCGTTTTCACTCGAGTATGCGCGATGGGTCACGGATGCGCATACGTGGATCATGCCGCTGGATCAGACGGGCGTCCAGGCGCGCCCGCCCTTGAGCCGGACGTCGGCGCCACTCACGTGTGATCCTGTCCGGTTCAATGGGTGGTGGGTGGCCCAGAGGCCAAAGATGGATGTGTACGAGTGTCATTATTATCCGGTGCATACGACGGTGTTTCGGTATAATTATGCGCTTCCGAACGAGGAGACGTCGTTTGCGATGCGTGGGTGGGCGCATCAGCAAGGAAAGTATAGTCATGGGCAGGTTTCGAAAGAGGATTGGATTTGGTGCGTGTCGAGATCGGTCATGGAGTTGGGTGCTGATGCGATGTAGGTTTGACGCCGACATTCCGGGCTTTTTGCAGAAGAAGTAGGGTGGTGACTGCGCTTGGAAAAGAGGGCGTCTTTGCGACTCACTATCAAGTAGACATCTTGACGCCGTGTCTTATTCGAGTAGAAATGGTTGTGATTGGTACATTGCAGATTTGATATTTCTTGGAATGGAAAACTTGTCAGGTTCGAATTCGCCACTGCAATATAAGAATCCACGACTTGTGTGGTGTCACGTTCATGTCGTATGCCCTGATGTCTTGCTCTATCCACGCCCACCTCCTGCTCGTCGCTCTTTGTTTTCTGTCGTTTTCTGTCGTTTTCGAGTCTCTGCGGGTCAGAGCGCTATCACACCCAGATGACTACAAGTCCGTCTTTTTGAGGGCGATCCGTGCGTATCTATTCGCCCCGTGTGTATGTCTCTGACACCATGCCAGTCGATGCACCCCACTCTCGGGAGTGGATCGTCAAGCGTGTTTTTCGCTGGCTCACAGTGTGCCAGTGCGCCGCCGGCGTCACAGCCTTGCGGTTTTACCAGCCGACTCCAGGTGCGTCGTGACTAGCTGTCAAGTTGACGGTGTTTGACGCGCGGTAGGTGTATCTGCCCTCGGACATCATTTGAACCTCGCGTGGTTTGCGGCGCGCGTGTCATCGCCCAATCCTATCGCCATGCTATCGCGTTATCTCGGTAAGGTATTGAATGGCGGTAAAACGATGCGTGCACGCGTTGCATCGCTCGTTCCGGCGACGATTACCCCCACCTCCACGGTCGTTGCACCACGGCTGCTCGTGGCGGTGTCGTCGGCGGGCTTGTCGCCTATGCGTCCAGGGCGATTGCGAGGGCATGTACGATCGCCAAGCAGGGTGGCCGAGATTGTGATTTAATCGATACTCATTGTCACGACATGCATGGACCGTCATGGACGCTTTGGCGCTGTACATGGACCTCCTTTTTTCAATGCAGTCTAGTTTTTTTGTCGAGATACATATCCACGTTCGTTGTGCATTCCATGGACAGTTTTTTGTTGGGTACATAGTTGGCTTGTGCATACCTGATTTTTTTTTTTACTCATTGATTCAAAGGGTGTTTGGCAAAAGGCTTTGAAAGTAAACAAACACTACTCCATGTTGGGCACGTTGCGGCGATCACTGAGACGCTCTGCTCAGCATGTACGCGTACGTTCCAATCGTACGCTGTCCACCCTACCCAGTGCAAATGCGATAGACCAACTTGAAAAAGACGGTGCACGCATTCTCCGCGCTGTGCAAAAGCGCGTCAAGACGAGACACGAGTTGCTCTCCAAGGCGAGTCCCCTCTAGACGTTTTTGTCGTAGACTTACCCAGAAAAAAAGATGTCGGAGGCCATGCCGTCCCCAGAAGACATTGCCCGTGCGCGTCACGTCAAAGAATTGGAGCCTCTGCACGACGCGTGGACGTCGTGGACGAAAACGAGAGCGGTCCGTTGTATTTTCCTTTGCTGTGTATTCCCTCGTACATAATGACGCCCTTCAGTAGTCCCTACTAGATACGCTCCCTCTCCTCAAAGACCCCGACCCGATGATGCGTGCCCTGGCTCAAGACGAGTTCACGACGCTCACACAAAACTTGTCGACGTATCTCTCGACAACCTTTCCGGCCTTGCTCGTCCCGCCCTCACAGACGCGCGCGTTTTCGGCACTGGTGGAGCTCAAGGCGGGCGTGGGCGGTTCGGAGGCGACGTTGTTCCTGATGGATCTGTTACGAGTGTACGTGCGCTACGCACATGCGCGGGGGTGGCGCGCGGACGTGATCCAGAGTACGGAGGTGGTGGGAGGGGGGATGCGGGATGCGATTGTGGAGGTGAAAGGCGAGGGGGCGTATGATACGCTACGATGGGAGACGGGGGTGCATCGTGTTCAGCGTGTGCCGGCGACGGAGGCGAGTGGGCGGGTGCATACGAGCACTGTGGCGATCATCGTAGGTTGTGGTGCTTTTTGGGGAGACTTGGGGTTCTTATCTGGGCTGGGTGTAGGTGCTTCCGCTGAGCGAAGAGGCGGAACCTGCTGCGGACGATGATTTGTTCAAGATGGAGGACGTCCGGATCGAGGTGATGCGGTCGCGTGGGGCAGGTGGACAGGTACGTGTCTGTGCCTGTGTTTGTGTCGCGGGTCACTCATCATGCATGCTCAGCACGTCAATAAAACTGAGTCGGCGGTGCGGTTGACACACGTGCCTACGGGCGTGACGGTGTCGATGCAGGACGAGCGGAGTCAACACCAGGTATGCTTGTTTTCCGATGGTGCGCGTGGATGCGTCTCATGTGTGTCCTAGAACAAGCGCCGTGCATTCCAAGTGCTTCGGGCGCGTCTTATGGACATGAAGATGACGCGCGAGGTGGCTGAGCGCCGTGCGACCCGCCAGAACCTCGTTCGGACGGCCGATCGCAGTGAAAAGATTCGGACGTACAACTATGCTCAGGCGAGTGTTTGGCGTGTGGATTGGGGTGGTGTTTGTTGTTTACCCTGTGTAGGACCGCGTCACGGACCACCGTATAGGTCTGTCGTTGATGAATCTTCAGTCGTTTATGGAGGGGGATGGTGTACAGGAATTCTTGGATGCAATGAGGCGTCATTGGGAGGAAGAGAGGATGGAGGAGGCTGTCAGCGACGTAGAGTAGCTCTATCGTTCTCTCTGCAAACATATCATTCGTTGACGGGTTCATGTTGTCCGGGGGATCATGGCTTTGCGTCACGACCCGCGACGTTTCTATGTATGAAGATTCGTCTACTAGTATAACGCCACTACTTTACATCCTCTCTAACGGTCGTATGGTCAATAGCCGCATTGCAGCACCCAACACATCCCGAGCACAGATATAAAGCCAGAGCCTCGCTCTCGCCTTTTCTAGATCAGTTTCACCCTTGACTACAAGCGTCTCCCAAGCACTCGAGATGGCGTGCGCAAGCCGAAACGCGAAGGTGACGACGCCGCTTGGTTCGTGAGTCTTGAGCGCCGTCTTGACGACATCTGGATACGAGCCGAGCAAGATTGCAATGTCCCGGGCGTGTCCTGACTCGGCAAGCGATGAGGTATCAATCTGGGAAGGCGGGGGGAGGGGCAGGAGTTCCGGGTTTTTGCGCTCCATGGATGTCAATCGGACGTGGGCGTATTGTAGGTAGGGTCCTGTATCGCCCTCGAAGGACAGCATGCGATCCCAATTGAAGGTATAGTTGTTAATCCTGCCAGGGAAAACGTCAGTCGACTCGTTATCCTTGTTATTCGAAAGTATACCGTTTGGCGGCCATGTCTTGAATCTTGATGCCGGTGATACCGACCTCTTGACTGACGTGCTCTGGATCTTCGATAGAATTGTACTTTTCTTCGTTCCGTTTCATCTGCTCATGCATCACAGACGCCGCTTCCTTGATTATCTGGTCCAAGAAGACCGCAGTGCCTTTCCGAGTGCTCATGCCGAGCACGAGACCATAGTTGACATGTTCGAGACGATCAGCCCATGGAAATTCCATGAGCTTCAATATCTTGAAAAATTGAGCGACGTGTAGATCTTGTTGAGACGCGATGACGTAGATCATCTTGTCAAATTGGTACTTTCCCCATCGTTCGATGGCACCCGCAATGTCTCGAGTAAGATAGATCGAGGTCCCGTCTAAGCATCCGGCGTCAGGTGGTTGCACCAATAGCCCGACTCGGACACGTACCCGCTTTCCGGAGGACGGCCTTGCCCAGCTTCCACTTTTCGAGATCGACGAGCTTGGCTCCGTTCGCGTCGCTTATCAGGCCAAGTCCATCGAGACGTTCAGCCGCCGTATCCATCCACTCTTTTCCGACTTCGCTCTCGCCGGTGTATCGATCAAAGGTGACATTCAAGCGCTCGTATTCCTCGATGTACTTGGAGATGCTCAACTCGCGCCATTCTCGCCAGTTGGCAAGGACGGTCTCGTCGCCGTCTTCCATCCGTTTGAACATGCGCGCGGCCTCGGCTTTGACGTTGGGATCTGCGTCGGCGTCCTTGCTCACTTTGACGTAGACGTCGTATAAATGCTTGATCGCG
Organism: Boletus rubescentipes; assembly: GCA_038092775.1. Classification (NCBI taxonomy): domain Eukaryota; kingdom Fungi; phylum Basidiomycota; class Agaricomycetes; order Boletales; family Boletaceae; genus Boletus; species Boletus rubescentipes. The sequence continues at coordinate 3,074 of JBBPRA010000308.1, read as the reverse complement.
TCTTTGGAAAGCTCTTCTTTGGAACCATACTTTTCAAATCCAGAGGCTATCATGCCAAACTAACCAGATGGTCAGTACCAGCGTCGTTGAGAGGGTGCACGTCGTCACCTGTGTACCCCAATCACCGAGATAGTTGATCGATTCAACGTCCCAACCGCACGTCTTGTACAAATTGGCCAAGAATGCACCGATGATGGTACTCCGAAGATGCCCGACATGGAATGATTTCGCAATGTTGGGAGACGAGTATTCGATGACGAGTTTTTTGCCAGCGCCGAGCGTGTTCGTTCCATAGGACGGTTTCCCGGACGGGCTATCGTACGTGAGGGTGTGGATTTGGTTGAGCACTTGGCGGATGAGGGTGGCGTTGTTGAGTTGGAAATGAAGAAACTGTTTGTCATGGGTGATTGATGCGAGAAAGTCGTCTGGTTGGAACTGGATAGTACGAGAGAGAGCGTCAGTCGGCTTGCATAGGTCATCATGGTCACGACGTACGTCTTCTAGGATGCACTTTGCAAGTTCGTCTGGCTTTCCGGGGAGTCGGAATCGGGGAATAGCCACTGTAAAGTCGACGCCCTTTTTTCCGTAATCGACGCCCGAGTAAGCTTGTTCTATCGTGAGCTGGGGTAACCGATCGGATATGCGTTTTGCGATGGCGGTCCGGAAGGCATCTAATATGCAAGAGGAAGGGTCCGTTCCGGGGACGTGCGGGAGAGAAGGGAGAGACGAAGACATCCTTGGTCGGAAGAGTCTAGTGGGCGATCTGATTAGACTCGCCAGGGCTTTTGATCGATGACTCGGACAAGAAAAATAATTCATGATGATAAATAATAAAGAAAGCACCCCAAGTTGGAGTGTCGCTTGTGCTTTCAACTTTGTAATAAACTCGCAGTGGACTCGTACATGCTATACAGACCAGCAACGCTGTACTGCGCTATTGCAGGAGGACATACCAAAGGCTAAGTTACGGTGTAGCTGCCAGTGGTAAGATGGTAGTACTCGTGCCGAACTCAGCCGAACCCTATCCCGTGGTTAAGGTTAGGCTCCAACTCGCGCTCATCCTCAAAGTCACTGAGGCGACCGAGTTCCGCTCGCGGTAATGATATGGAACGTGACCCAATCCCTTCCAGCCTCAGTCTGCTCTCCGCCCGCAGACCCTCGTGGGCACCACCGCTTTACGATCTTCCCCAGGACAATGTCGTTGCCTCGTACCGTGATGTCCCCACCCTCAATTTCACCGCCTCAACAAGCCAACGGTCTCAGCCTTCCACATCCCCGGATGACGGAGGTAACTTTAGAAGAAGCCTACAGATCGATATGAAAGACCTTGTTGGAGATGCTGTTGGCAACGTGAGTCCTTGGAGCGTGGATACTGCAGGTCTGACCGAGAGACGTAGATGAGCATTAGCCCAACAAGTCGTGACATTGTCCTCGCAGCGTGAGTACACGCGTTCGTTCCCATTGTTTCACTTCCCGACTACGGCACTTTCAGCCGCCGCGGGCTGTTCATCATCGACCTAGAAGCACCTCTCGAAATCCCGAGGTTCCTGCCTCAAGGTGGCACCTGGGATGTAGCAGACGTTCAATGGAATCCTCACCGAGCCCGCGCAGAGTACATCGTCTCCACTTCCTCAGAAAAACTGTATGTTCTAGTTCCCCACGTCATTCTCAGCTCATCGAGGTCCTAGTCTGATATGGAACCTGATGATGGTAGGAAAGAGCTCCATCGAACACATCTTGCATTCCCATTACCGTGCAATAACCGACATCAACTGGCATACCTCCGAGCCAGAAACAGTATCCAGTGTCGGCATTGATTCGTGGTTGTGGTCTTGGGACCTCCGAGCACCACGCAAACCAGTCATGGGTAAGTATCAGTCACCGTGTGCTAGCTGCCCGCTGACATCACCCAGGACTTTGTGCATTCAATTGTAAGCATATCAACACCCGAGTGTCCGCGCTTCTTGACTCTGTTTCAGCCGGAGGTACTCAAATCAAGTGGAATCGACAGGATCCAAACGTCCTTGCCTCGTCGCACATGGGTGAGGTCCTCATTTGGGACCGTCGGGTTCGTCTACCAGCTCTGCGTCCTTGCTATTTCTCACGCTGGATGCACAGAAAGGGTCTCTTCCCACCGCTCGTATCCGTGCGCACAATGCCAAGATATACGGTATTGACTGGGCACAAACTCGAGTACATGACATCGTTACATGCTCTCTTGACAAAACCATCAAGGTGTGGAATGTACAGGATAGGTCGACCCCCGACTTTCCTCAGTCCGAACCTCTCTTTCAAAAAGGCTCACAACAATTACCCGAACCTCTGACAATGATTACAACGCGTTATCCCGTATGGAGAGCACGCGATTTACCATTCGGAAGAGGTATATTGAGTCTACCACAAAGAGGCGAAACTGCTCTTGAAATGTGGGCAGCCGGCAACGACATGGTGCCGGTAGAGATATTCGAGGGTCATACAGATGTAGTCAAGGAGTTTGTCTGGAGAAAGGGAGGCTTGGGTACTTTGTGCACGCCCTCTGGTAATCCACTTGTGATGCTGATTGCTCCTTGCAGAAGGGGCGGAGTACCAGCTAATAACATGGTCCAAGGATCGAACGTTGAGATTTTGGCCCGTGGATTCCGAGACTATGGAGGCAAGTGTATCGTCAATACCGTGTATTTGACAGTGTTGACGAAACCCCACATTAGAAAACGGGATACACCATCGGATCTTCCAAAGTGTCCCCTCAGTCGCGCTTCTTTACTGATTTTGGAAGATCGCACCAGTCTTTCCGATATGTCCCAGGAGGGTCAGAATCGGCCCCGGCTCTATCTGCCCCAGTTGGTTCGCGAAGCATATTAGCAGAGGTGCGTGCCGGACCTGGACCCACCTCTGGGGTAAAGAAACCCGCCAACCCCGTGCTGCAACCTCATCATGGGAGTGCTGCAAGAGGCAAGGGAGTATTGTTATTCGACTCAGTGCCGTCCGCCGCTCCACACCAAGCTCACTTTCGTTACCCGCAAGTCATAAATGAGAATTTTCAAACTCGCATGCGAGATGATCAAGGCGAGAAT
>JBBPRA010000307.1:0-30752 GCA_038092775.1 Boletus rubescentipes | reverse complement strand
GGGCCTGAATACAACACATGGTTTGTATGACTTACGGGGGGGCACTCAATCCCCTGATTAACGTGTCTTCGAGAGTGGGGTATGAAGCTTATGAAGCTCAAGTGAAGGCGCAGCGGCACCGCCAAGGTGCTGGGCGACCAGTGGATTCGGCCCTGGCCCACAAGGCACGAGTATCATGCTGAATCCGAGTCCTGATCGATCGATATCGCAATAGTTGGACCAATTCTACTGCTTATTATCAACCTCTCTGTTTACCATCTGAGGCAGCGCTCAGAAGATAAGTACCTTTGTTATACGCGTATCGAATTCTGACACAACATTGCCTTCCCCGTTCAGGTCTGTCTGGAGCCGTCCAGCTGAAACGAGTGTTCTTCTGCAATCGGCCCAGGGGTAAAAGATGTAATCAATGGGCCGCGGTCCAAGCCCTGGACAGAAGATCTAGACCTAGGGATAAGCTGGACAGCTTCATTCTATCAAGCAAGGACTGACAAGTACGATGTCTAGCACGGAAATTACCATCATGTCGTACCACATGACGAAGCACTCGGGATGGGTACTGGTGGCACACTCAGAACAGTCCATGAGACGAACAACCAAAAAAAAGCCACCTGGAAGCTTGAAATTTGCTCGATTGAGAGAATACCACGATGTGCGACTTCAAAAGAACGGACGATATACTCTCGCCCAGTGGTCTTGGGATTGTATACGTATACGCTGGTAAGAAAGACGCACCGACAATATGGAACTTCAGCCTCCAAGTTGCAGCTATTGCAGCTACTAATCTCCATCAGATCTGGCCGAAAACGTCATGCATACACCATATGCCACGCCCAGTATTGGAAGTTCGTATCAAGTGGTATTCTGATGGAAGTCGCATTACGAAGAAGAGGACTTGGCAGTTGCGCCTCGAATGAAGGGTAACCCAAGGAATCGAATCCCAGCTAATGCACGGGAAAGGTCATCAAGATTGTGTCACCCATTTGCGGCGGGGTTCCAGATAGCGGCCGAGGTACTATCTGCTAATCAGTTTTCGACGGGTATAAAAGAACGGCTCGTCACCTCATCACCAACCCTCATACCACAGTGAAATTCTCGATGGCCAACATCACTCCCGGTGCTTACAGGATCGTCTCTCTTCTTGAGGGCAACCCCCCCACCAGTGTCAATCTCACACTGCCAGGTTTTCAGACTGTCTACCTCAATGGGCCTGTCACAACCGTATGGCAGTTGTTTGTTTCCATACAGAATTTAAGGCTCACATTATCGACTACAGTGGGTTGTCAGGCAAGAAGGCAAGAATACTTATCGGCTCAGTCTAGGCGGCTATCCCTTCACTGGAGTGATGGGTGACAGGGTCACTGCTTCTATTCACCCCGAGCAAAATCTGGAATGGCGCGCCACCCATCAGGAACGTCAAGATGCATTCCTGTGAGTGGTAGTCATTTTGTGCGATGATTCCGCGTTCCGCTGAGCCGCTCCTATTCAGTATCGAACCAGTTAACGGCAACGGAAAGGGATGGACAGTTGCAGATCATGATTCTGACCATTCTGAGGTACTTACTTCTCTCCCCCTGGCAAGACAGTTTTTTTTAATTTGTGTCGCAGATTGTGCTCAGGATCCTCATAATGCAACCTTCTCACCCCCCGATGTTTTCGACTGCTCAGTTGTTCAGGTTTGAGAGAGTCGAGTAATAAGAACACGAGATTGTATGTGAAGTTGCTGTAGTATTACAAAGTTGCCTCGTATGTCGTGTCTGAATTCTGTTGCCTGTGAAACGAGAATGAAATCAGTTTTCTTGATGACATACTTTTGCAGGCGTAGCCTTGTTGAAACCAAATATGTATGGCAGAGTGTCTTGCCTAATATCGAAAGAGTTTATGGTTGTTAAGCAAATTCTTGCAGAGTCAGGGTCAGAGCTGCGACACAGCATTCTAGCATTCCGTCTTCTTTTGTAGTTCCTCACAAAACTTTGCCGATCTGGGGTACTTAAAGCAGCCTGGGAAGCCCAAGACGTGAGCTCACTTTCCGTTTCGTTCACCCGCCTTTGCGTTGACCTCAAAATCGTTCGTTCCGCTTGCCAGCCTGAGTGCAAGCAACCTGCCACATATGAGGTGTGTCCATTGTACCGGTGCCTCGGTGTCAAGCCGCTCTCTCATACCCTAGTGATCTGCAGTTCTCGCCATGGCTAGCACTGCTCCCAGCACTCCGAAATCAAAACCGAGGTTTTTGACCTGTCCAGACACCGAACTGGGTCATTCTCAAACTACAAGCTCTCAGTATCTCTCTGGAGATCTCTCTGAGGGACGTCGAGTGGTCCTCAATGATCTCAAGAGGTATCTCCGGGTCCCCTACGAGCAATTCGTCAGTGGGATATTTCCCATCCCCCCGGAAGATCGCAAAATAGCAGAAATCTGAGTAACATAATGGAATGGTGACTTCAAGTTCTCGGGTTACCAACTTGAAAGCCCATCATTAATTTCTTCGTCTCCCTCGGAAGAGAACTGTCACTGGTAGATCTAAGGATCTCGCTCTCACGGCGGCTTTCCGTATTTTTCACAACCATTCAATTGCGGATGTTCTGAAAGTCTTGATCCGAGAGCAACCGAACGCGTTACCTGGATGTTAGAAACTTGTGTGATCGAGACTATATCACGGCATCAAAGAACGAAGTTATGCCCTCGTGACTCGGTCAACCCTTACGATTCCATGCATGTCATTATTTGGCAAGAAAGACACACCGATCACATTGTATCGGTGCTCCGCCGAGTTGCAGCTTATCTCCATTTGAGGACGACACCGTCATGCATATACAATATGAGCCGCGGGGATTACATTAGGGATACGTCTTGGGTTCACCAATTTGTGCGATCGAGGCCAGGTACCACCAGACCACCCGGCAGCCAAAAGCCCTCGAGGGGACCAACAACGTAGCGCTCTGAGAATATGTAGACTCATTTTTCAATCGAACAACTTGAAGCTGTGCAAGTGAGGAGACCCCAAGTTGTGGTGAAAACCTGGAGTCCCTGGGACCTAACAAGAATGTCACTCCAATGGCATCGAGTCTGCATTTGAGAACAATATCATAATGCACGCACAATATGACGAGATGAGTGTTAAATTATATGCCGCGCCCGGTTGTATTTGATGTTCAAATCACGTTTTTGTTGGAAGACTCGTTATGCACGAGAAAACCAGGCAGTTATGCTCCGAACCAGCTCACTGTAGCGTAAACCTGAGGTACCATCTACACCAAGGTCAGGGTTAGTTGGCTATAAAACGAATGACTCTCACAGTATACTTCATTCCCAATCCCTCCTACCACAGTCTGAGCCTCGATGACCTCCGACCTCTCTGCCGGTATTTACAAAATTATCTCTCTCATTGGGGACAGCCCCGTCGGCGTCAACGACACAAAGCCGCCTTTTCAAATTATCTACCTTAACGCGCCTGTCACCGATGTAAGACAGTTTCTTGTCTCCATCCAGAACGCAAGGCTCACCTCGTTGCTGCAGTGGAAATTCACGATGAGTGAGGCCCACACCTATCAGTTCACCATAGACGGGTATCCATATATTGGGGTACTTGACGACAAGGTTATTGCTACCGTTGACCGTGGGCAAAGCGCGGGGTGGACCATCGTCCACGAAGATCAGGACGCGTACACGTACGCGGCGCTCGCTTTTCCACGGCGATTCTCTGTCCTGCTAATCTGTTCTCTGTTCAGTATCCGGTTAGCCAAGGACCCAAGCCAGGGATGGACGGTCGCTGATGACTCTCCTCATTCAAAGGTAATTTATTCTCTCCCCTTGGCACGGCAGTATTTCTGATTTAGGTTGCAGATTGCGATCAGGCTCATCGTAGGGGGGACTTCCCAATTGTTCAGGTTTGTGCCTGTTCGCGACTGAGAACGAAAGATCGTATACTTGAAATCGGAGTAGTTGTACATAGTGTTTTGATGTTGCTGGTGAACAGAGAGTGTTGAAGCAGCGTTTTGATTGCACGAACTATATAAGCGCGAAGCTCGTGGAGAAATATTAGAAACAATGATGTCAGGTGTGAATGGCTCGGTCCAACAGTGAATAATCACTTTGAAAGGACGTACATAACTTTTTAGTTGTAGTTATAGCAACTTCAAGGTTGCTCGCACGTACCTGGACCATCCGCGGTGTGCAGCATTCAGCGTGCTGTGCCGGGGAGGTCCGGCGAGGGCTGGGCTGGTTGGCGGACATCAATCGGTGCGGTTCAAGGCACAGTACCTAGATCGTGTGACGACCCAACGTCTTTCGATATGTTTCTTTCATCGCATGCTTTTTGGCCGACGACACAGGTGCTTCAAGCGCTGCGTTTGCCTCGCCTACGAGAGGCCATATACAGTTCCCCGTTAGGTTCGAAGTCTAGATCTGGGAGCGGTTTGAAACCCCACGATAACAGTAGTGTTAATGATGATTTCTCGAGTTACAAAAGCCCCACAAAGTTCTGCCACAATTTTTACGTGTCAGACTATGAGTTTTTGACGAGTTTCCGTAACCGTCCAGTCTGATGGTATTGATCCGAAGAGCAACCGAACAAGCTAGCTTGACTGGATCGAGATCATGTCACGATGTGCTGTAGCTTCAAGGAACGAGAGATACCCTGGTGACACTGTTAAATCTTGTGATGTGGACGCGATTATTTGGCAAGAGAAACATACCAATGATATTGACATGGAATTCCGACGCACAGCAACAGACACCTCCATTTAAGAACAATACCGTCATACATGCACAGCAGAGCCATGAAACACGGGATTACGAACAGGGATAGCTTGTACCTACCAAGGAAAAAAAATAGGGTACATCTCCATTTGAGGACGAGAACGTTATGGAAGCACAATATGGCATGTGCACGGTATGCGTGAAATAATTATGCTGCGCCTGGGTGCAATTGTATTTGAGGTTCATTTCAATTGAAAACCCCGATATGAGTGAGGAAACACGGCATTTGCACTAGAAGCTGCTCGGTGTAGCGTAACACCTGAGTCGAATCCCGTCTGGTTTCACAAGAGCACGTACCAAAGAGAAAATTTTCACGAGCGGTCTTCAACGGCCCATTCGCGGCGGGGTTAGATAGTGATTAGTATACCATCTGCCAAGGTCAATTTTCAACGTATAAAAGAATGACACCACCAGCTTCATATTGCAATAAAAATCTCAATGGATTTCAACCTCTCTGCTGGACTTTACAAGATCGTCTCTCTCGTCGACGGCAACCCCCTCGTCGGTATCACTGACTTGAAACCAGATGAACAATTTGCCTACCTCACCGGGCCCGTCAACGACGTGAGATGGTTTTTGCCCCCGTTCAGAAGTTAAGGCTCACCTCATCGGCTGTAGTGGACAATCGATAAAGAAGGCGAGAACACTTATCAGTTTAGTGTAGTCGGATACCCCTACACTGGGGTAGCTGCGGACAGGATCCTTGTTACCACTCACGATGAACAAAACGTGAAGTGGATCGCCACTTACCAGGAAGGTCAGAAAGCATACACGTGAGCAGGGTTCTTTTTTTTCCGTGATTCTATGTCCCGCTCAGTTGTTCCCAATGTAGTATCGAACCAGCCAACGATAAGGGCAACGGATGGACAGTCGCTGATGGATCCAGCACTGCTGAGGTCATTGGTTCTCTACTTCTCAGTGGCATGGCAGTATTCTGATTTGTGTCGTAGATTGCGATCAAGCCATTCATAGTTAGCCTCTCCGAGCCCCCGAAGTTTTCAACTTCTCAGTTGTTCAGGCTTGAGTTTGTGCCTCCACCCGAGTAAGAACGAGAGATTGCACGTGAAATCAGAATAGTGAATAGTTGTGTTGCGTACCATGTATCGATGTGAAAGTAGAATATTGGATCAGCGTTTGGTGTATGGTGCTGACGAGGCCTGAAGAGCTTGAACAAACGTCGGAAACCTTGAAGGATATCAAGGTGCCTTTCTGAGTGATATCGATGGAAACATGAAAGATTCAGTTCGAAAGAGCCAACCAAGTATCAGTATATCATTTACATAAATGCACACATTTAAATGGGGGTGCGTTCTCAGGAGATTCTCGCATTCTGTTGACATCTTGAGTAGTACGGCGGATGATGTGCATATTGCACAGTCATGGGGGAGTGTGAAGGAACAAGGAGCAAAGTAAAGGTAGGTGTTTCTGGGGGTGAAAGCGATGAGGGCAATGGTAGGAGTCAAGCCTGAGAGCTTGCAAGGGAAGGTCGACACCGACTAGATGAAGAATTCACTGTCGGTTTTCCTGACCAAACCCACCAGAGGGTTCCTAAATTGGTCTCACACGGACTCGCACTCCAATACCACGACCCTCCTCTGGAACGGCAGCGGGTTCATAAAGGAAGAGCCTACCACGCCCCGGGGACTGTTTTCATCTTCTCAATTGTTCAGGTATGTTCGTGTTGGCACAAATAATTCCTTCTCCATTAGGTTGGTCTTCCATTCCCGATCTGCTTTCAAATGATCAGATTTTATCTCCCTCGAAAACGGAATACACGCCACTATATAGATCTTAGATCTACCAAGCGTTGGAGATGACTGACCTAGGAGGGTGACAAAGTGTCGGAGCATAGGCGGCCACCTCTGCATCACTAGTACTGTATTGGCATGCCTCGAGGCCTCAGGGTCTGGGCTCTGGGGGTTCCCAATTAATAGGTAACTGTGGGAGCTTTGATGACGTTGATCTGATGAGGAACCGAACAAGCTGTATGATCAAAGCCTGCTGGATCGAAACTATGCTACGATGTGCGGCATCAAAGAGCGAGAGTTACTTATGCTCACGTGGCACGGTCGACCCCTGTGATTCTGGGCGGGTAAGATCTGAACTCGACTGGTCATTAGAAAAAGAAATACGCACTAATCATATTGACTCGGCGCTCCGAGTTACAGATGTCTCCATTTCAGGACGCGACTGTCACGTACACAATATGACGAGCCATGAGGCGCGGGGATTACGAACAGGGGGCTTTGTAGCGTGAACACCCGAATTGAATTCCAGTCAATTATATACATACCAAAGAAGAAGCGATCATCGAATTGGGGTATCGCAGCCACTGATACAGTGATAGCGACTTTCATGCGGCGACCATTTGATACATTCCTTTTCGCTTCGGATAGCTACTCGGGGAACCAAGCGGTTCGAGACTAGGAGCCAGTGCCGTAGCATTCCTTGAGAATCGATTCATTTTCCATCACCTGACAAGAACGGCAATGTACCATGCAATATGACGGGACGTGTGAAGTCCGTGTTACATATTCTGTTGGGCACCCCAGTCAGCTGCGCTCCGAACCGGCTCACTGGAACATAAACCCGAATCCAGCTATAGCCAATTTCAGGATAGCACATACCAAAGAGGAGAGTTGTACCAGGAATCACCGAGACGGCGGAGTTCCGGGTATTATCTACCAAGGCCAGGGTTCGACGGCCATAAAACACCTCATCCCTAACCGTTGTACCAGAGACAAGGTCTCGATGGCTTCCAACGTCCCTACTGGTCCTGTAAAGATTGTCTCTCTTCTCGAGGCTAACCCCACCGTCGGTATTGATCACGGAAAGCCAGATTTCCAATTTATCTACCTCGACGCGCCTGTCAGCCACGTGAGGTAGTCTCTTGTTTCCTTCCAAAACGCGAGGCTCACCTGATCGACTGTAGTGGGAAGTTTGGGGGGAAGACGACAGCACATGTAGGTTCGTCATAGGCGGCTATCAATACATGGGAGTGCTTGAGGACGACGTCATTGTGACCGTTAACCCTGAGCAACGTGTGAGGTGGATCGTCACCTACAGAGAATATCAAAAGGCATATACGTGGGCATTCATCTTTTTCGGGGTGATTCAATGTTCCACTGAGCTGCTCCTTGTTCAGTATCGAGTTGGCCCGCGACCCGAGCAAGGGATGGACAGTCGCTGATAACTCTGCTTACTCCAAGGTAAATGGTTATCTCAACTTGACAGAGCAGGATTATGAGCTCTGTCGCAGATTGCGATCAGGCCCATCAAACGAGAGACTTCCACGCCCCCGGAAGAGTTTTCACCTTATCAATTGTTCAGATTTGTGCCTGTTGTTCCCGAGTGACAACTTGGTGAGCATCAGGGTAGCGATATACATTTACTTTGTATATCGTGTCTCCATCATTGTTGTTGCCAGTGCAAGGCGCATATTGAACCAGTGTTTTGATTACATGTACGTGGAAATTTGAAGGAAGAAAGTCGGACTCAAGAGTACCTTCTGACTGACTGGCATTAGGCAATTGCCCAGTGGCGGCCCCCATCCACTGGCAAGGTGCGTTAGAAGTGCGTGCTCAAAAGATTTTCCATTGACCTCCAATTGACTAGTAAATCGGGTATAGGGAACCAAAAGCATCACCTCCAGCCTCGTCATATCCTCTGTCATGAGCGCTGGGTCTAGTTTCGTGGGACTACCTCCCAACATCCAACGTTCTCTGTACCCAAGAGGTCACCGGCTCGCAGGCGGGAACACGAAACCATTGTTTCCAATCGGGCTCCACCCCTCTGTCCGCTCATCCGCGCGAATCAGACTCGCAATGCTCGCTGTATGCCTATGCGTCCGTCCAGACCCCCCTCCCGGCTTCTTTGTCGCCTGTACTGCGTGTTGCCGGATTGGCTCGCCCTGATCCTGCATCCCGTGATTAAGATTTGGCGATCGATACAAAATTGGACGATCCGGCTCGCCTTCGTCCGATAAATCCGCTGATTCGGCCGTGTCGCTCGCAAATTCGTCTGCGCCGACGACCGGGCGACGCGCCTCGAGATCGTACTGCTCGTATTTGGACCGCCAGCCACGTGAACCACTCGGTGCACGTAGCTCATGAGGCATGAAGAGGTAGAAAAAGGCGGTGGCGAGACACGCGCCGCCAACAACGTCGATGAGATAATGGTGGGTGAGGTACATAGTACTCCAATAGAGCACGCCGACGTACGTCCACACGTACGGCGAGGTGCCATCCCAAAAGTGAGTGATGAAGAGGGCACCGAGGGTCGCCCAGCCGGCGTGGAGACTGGGGAAGGCACCAAAGACAAGAGGGGAGTTGGAGAAGGCGGTTTGGTAGCCGTCGCCGCCAAAGAGAGCGTCGATACGGGCGAGCCCGCCAGGGGAGCCGGGGACGTCGTAGGTGGCGGGGGTAAGACCATAGATGACTTCGTACCAGGGGGCAGCACAGGGAATAAGAATCTGGATGAGGACGGCGGTGAGGTTCATGTAGCCAAATGTCTTGGCCCATGTCTTGAGGGCGAGAGGGGGACGGAAGAGCCAGAGGGAAAGGGAAAGGATGAGTGGGTATGTGTAGTGTATGACGCCATAGGGGAGCCAAGCGATGATATCCAGGACGGGGTGCGTGAAACGGGTGAGGATGTCGGAAATGTTGGCGCCGTAGAGAACAGATTCGAGGGTTGGGAGGAGGACGACGTGTACAGCGGGGCGGAGATCAGAGGGTATAAAACGGTTTGTGTAAAAAGCAAGGAGCCAGGCAAAGATGGGTGTTGCTGGGAGGAAAAACTGGGAGGTGAATGGGATGAGGAGGGCGATAGTGTAGAGGAGAGGGATCAAGAGTTTGGAAGGAAAGGAGGGGACTTCCATGATAGTGAGCCAGAATACGGCGAGGATTAAATGAAAAATGTAAATGGCGTCAGACTTTGCGAATGCATGTGCTTGGAGACGTGTGATCGTATCTGTGGGCGAAAAGGACTTGTCGAGTCGAGCGACTGCTGCAGTGAACGCAGACAAGAACGTCCTCAACGGTGCAGCTGCGCTCGTGCGCAGTGCCGTAGTGCTGCTATACATACTGGTATAGATCCTGCCACGAGTGAGACAACAGCGTCGCGAGCAGGAACTATGGTCGACGTACCGAAAGCGATGGTGCTCGCCGTGAAAAAGTCTTCTAGAGCGGTTGTGTGCTGCAGGCGCAGCTGTCCAACCGAACGGTCGGGAATGTGCTCCGTGGGAATGCCATCTTGTCATGGTCCATGACATTGAAAACAAGTTTACAAAGTTTCAGGATCACGTCTAGCTAGCGCTCAACATGATCAATGTCGTTGGACGTGTCTACGTGGTCCAGGCCAACTCACGGTGCGACCGGATCTGAGCCACCCTCTGACTGGCGCACTCGCTCTTGGAGAGAGCTGGGCGAATTTACAGGACCACCCGTGTTCATCAACCCCATTCTTTGACCAGACCACCGCTGTCACCAACACCTCGTCTTCTGTGGCAGCATTGTGGTACACAAAGAAGGGAGGCCAAGTGTTCCCATTTTGGTGCATACAGATGTCGATCCTCCCCCAGAAATAGCCGCCCTGCATCTTTCTCTAATACTACCATCACAACCAAACCCACAGAATGACCATCCTCAAGAGATACGGCCTTCTCTACGACCTTTACCTCGCACTCCAGCTCGCTTTTTGGCCTACCTTGAGACACATATGGGCCAACCCTGCTCTCCTCTTCCAACCCAGCGCAGTCTCGCGCATTATCATGTCACACGTCTGGACTGCATTTGGCGCTGGCATCGACGAAAACAACGCCCAGCTAAAGACGTCCCTCATCACTCAGAATGCATACGGAATTGTTCTTGACATTGGTGCAGGTGAGTCTCACTCGCCCCCAGAACCAACTCCCACGCATTCATCCCACTCCAAGGACACGGCCACACAGCCAAATATCTTGATACCGCACGCGTCACCAAATACGTTGCTATCGAACCCAACGTCCACATGCATGACGAAATCAGACGCACCGCAGACGCGGCCGGGTTCAACGAGCAAGCCGGCACGTTCCTCCTCCTCGCCTGTGGTTGTGAAGACACGACTACTATCCTCACTTCCTTGGGCGGTCATCAACCCGTTGATACCCTTGTGTCTGTGCTGACCCTTTGTTCGGTACCCGAGCCTCGGGAGACCATCAAATCGTTGGTCACGGAGGTGCTCAAGCCTGGTGGCCAGGTGCTCTTCTTCGAGCATGTTCAGAACCCGCAGCCTCATATTGCTTGGTGGCAAACATTCTGGTCGCCACTTTGGGGATTGGCGTTTGATGGGTGCAAGATGGATCGTCCCACTCACACTTGGATCCAGCAAGTCGGCGGATGGGCCAGCGAAGAATTGACAGGTGTAGACGGTGAAGACGAGGAGCATCTGTTCTGGCACCGTATAGGGAAATTTATCAAGGCTACGTGACACAACTTTCGTACATGTCGATCTGTCGTGCTGTTCCGTACTGCATACCCATTGCACCATCTAAAGTACCGCTCGTTCCGCGAGTGTTGTTCGCGTTTCCGAGGCTTACTTGTCATTTTGTAGATCCGATTAGAAAGTTACTGGCACTCGTCAAACTAAGTATCAAACCCGACATGACTTGAGGCTGTGCTCCTAAGCTGGGCATCGTCACTGCTTCTATTCAAGTTCCCAGTTGCCCCTGTTTTCCTTCTACTTACCCTCGAACCCTCCTCTTTACTCGCCTACTAATATACTTCTTCCATCATGGTTGACCCCACCAGGTGCGCCTGTGATTCTTGTCATGATAAATAGGGGCCTCATATTCCGGATCAGCAAACCCCAACAGTTCGAAACGTTGCAGCTCCACGCTGGTCAAAGACCCGACACTGATACACGCGCTCGGGCAGTTCCTATCTATTCCTCGACCAGTTTCGTGTTCAACGATTCAGCGGTAAGTGATGCAGCATCGCGACAAGGACACTAATAAACCTACCATTCACGTAGCACGCCTCGAATATTTTCGCTCTGAGGTGCGTCAAAGGCCATAATTTTACCCAAATGCCGTTCCTGACTGACTTGTTCGACAGAGAGGTTGCGCACGCTTATTCCCGCATTAGCAATCCCACCGTCGTGCGTGCCCTGTCTTCCCACCGGCGGGCTCTGTGACGCTTTGCCCTTTTTAAGGATGTATTCGAGAGCCGCATGGCGGCACTCGAGGGCGGTGTAGCAGCTGTCGCGACGGCCTCTGGCCAAGCCGCTCAATTTTTGGCGATATCGACGATTGCCAGCGCAGGCGATAACATTGTCTCTACGTAAGTGGTTGTCCGGAAATTTACATGGTGGGGTTCCTAACACAGCGGAACAGGTCTTATCTGTATGGAGGGGTACTTTAATATCTTCTCTTTCGACTCGCCCCGATTCATGTTCTTTGCAGACGTATAACCAATTCAAAGGTCCATCGGATCGAACCAAACTTCTCATTGAACCCGCTGAAAGATTTCCCTACAGTCACCTTTCCAAAATACAATATCGGCGTCAAGTTCATCGACGGTGACAATCCTGCAGACTTTGCAAAAGCTATCGATGACAAGACGAAAGCGATATTTGTCGAGAGTATCGGTAACCCAAAGTATAACGTTGCCCCGATCCCAGAGCTCGCCAAGGTGGGCCGCCTACACATCTTGAAAGGCGAACAGTGATGTGACACTAGGTTACACTGTGCATCAGGTTGCCCACGACAATCGTATCCCGCTGATCGTCGACAATACATTTGGCATGGGAGGATATCTCATCCAACCAATTTCCATGGGCGCGGACATCGTCTGCCCGTAAATTCACTACTGTCAGTGATCCGTTTCTAATGTTCCCTATAGTGCATAGCGCCACCAAGTGGATCGGCGGTCACGGAACCACGATCGCCGGTGTCGTTATCGACTCTGGTACAGTCCCTACAGCACGGCTCCAAATTGCCGACTCACACCAACGACAGGCAAGTTTGACTGGGCCGGCAGTGGCAAATTCCCTGCGTTCACGTCCCCGTCGGAGGGGTACCATGGACTGGTGTTCAGTCAGGCTTTCGGACCCTTAGCTTTTGCAGTGAAGCTCCGCGTGGAGTTTATGCGTGACATAGGGCCAGCATTGAATCCCTTTGGCGCCTTTCTTCTCATCCAGGGTCTCGAGACCCTCAGCCTACGTGCTCAGAGACATTGCGATAACGCACTTGCTCTAGCAAGGCACGGCTCTTTCTTCTCTCGTATCATTATCACTGATCAACAGTCATCGCAGGTGGCTTCAAAGGCACCCCAAGATCGTGTGGGTGTCGTATCCCGGATTGGCCAATCACGAGTATCATGCCCAGGCAAAGAGGTTGTTGCGTCCCAACACGTTTGGCGGAGTGCTGAGCTTTGGCGTCAAGGGCAACAACATAGAGGTGGCGAGCAGAGTCGTCGACAGCCTCAAATTAGCGAGCAACCTAGCGAATGTGGGGGACGCCAAGACGCTCGTGATTCATCCTGCGTCGACGACCCATTCCCAGTTGACGGAAGAGGAGCGTGCGGCGACGGGCGTGACGGAGGATCTGATTCGGGTGCGTGTGTGCGTGCTTGCTAGTGGTGTGTACTCACGAACGAGGGTCGTTGTAGATTGCGGTCGGGATCGAAC
The DNA here is from genome assembly GCA_038092775.1 of Boletus rubescentipes. Classification (NCBI taxonomy): domain Eukaryota; kingdom Fungi; phylum Basidiomycota; class Agaricomycetes; order Boletales; family Boletaceae; genus Boletus; species Boletus rubescentipes. Next base: position 17,333 of record JBBPRA010000307.1, on the reverse strand, counting down.
ATATTGACGATATTATTGTGGATCTCGAGCAGGCGCTGGAGACTGTGCCTTAGAGATGCGCACGTTACCATAAAGGATACGTTTACTACCTTCAGGCCGCGCGACATTAGGCACGAATGAGGTGTAATGTTTCCCGCAATACTTCTCTTATCCGAGAGACCGAGAGGCAGTGACTAAAACGTCCGACCCATTACCTGCGCGGTAAAGTAACTTTTACTACGTAGTAGAACTTCGGTGGTACTATTTACCCGCGACCCACCCAGGCTTTGCTCATACAGTTTGTTTACACGCGTATCTCAGATCTCCTAGGATAGGCCTCGGCGTCCCTCAAGGCCTCACGCCGCGTTGTCATGTAAGCCTATCGCCCGTGCTGCCTCGGAGCTAAACAGAATAATAAATTTCCTTTTTAATAGGGTTAGGGTTAGTTGATACCTAGCCCCTTTTGATGGCGTGATTACATGCAATTGATCGGAATCGAAATGTTGACACCTATATATAAAATGGATCTTTCACGCAGAGCTCGTCCTCTCACCGTACACTCTTATCGTGATGGCTGATCCCAACAGGTGAGTCTCAGGCCTATGCAGAACACCAACGGTCTAACATGGCGTTGACAGACCGCTTGAATTCGAGACCCTGCAGCTCCACGCAGGTCAAGTGCCTGATCCAACCACCAAGGCACGCGCAGTCCCTATCTACGCGTCGACTAGTTTCGTCTTCAACGATTCTGCGGTAAGCTGCACTTGATTCTCGACTTTGAAGCGATCGAACGCTCAAACGACTTCCAGCACGGCGCCGATCTCTTTGGCCTGAGGTGCGTCAAAGTCGTCGTCAACGCATCGGATATGAAGTTGTCAAGCTGATCGTTTTGCAGAACGTTTGGTCATATCTACTCCCGCATCGGCAACCCTACCGTCGTGCGTCCATATATTCCATTCTTGACAATCGTCCGCCACACGTCAATTTCATTTTTGTAGGACGTCTTTGAGAACCGTATCGCCGCACTCGAGGGAGGAGCCGCCGCGATAGCGACGGCGTCCGGTCAGTCCGCGCAGTTCTTAGCTATTTCCACGATTGCAGATTCGGGCGATAATATCGTATCAACGTAAGTTTTGATTGGATCTTGACTGTACGCTTCTCAACGTGTTCCTGCCACAGGTCATATCTCTACGGCGGGGTGCGCCGTTTTTTATTCTTCTTATTTTGATCTGACTGGGAGTTGTCCTGTTATCTCTTGGTTAGACATACAATCAGTTCAAAGGTTCGAACTGTCCATCCACTCAAGACGTGTTGTCGCTGATACTCCACAGTGACGTTCAAGAAATATGGCATCGGTGTCAAGTTCGTCAACGGAGATGACCCAAAGGACTTTGCGGCCGCCATCGATGAGAAGACGAGAGCGATTTATGTCGAGAGTATTGGTAACCCCAAATACAACGTTGCCCCGATACCAGAGCTTGCCAAGGTAGGCAGATTGCATATTTGGAACGCCCATTGGCCATGACGTTCTGTGGGCGGTATTAGATTGCCCATGACAACGGCATCCCGTTGATAGTCGACAATACGTTTGGAATGGGAGGATATCTGATCCAGCCAATTTCCCTTGGCGCGGATATTGTCGGTCAGTCGACACAACGTAGGAATATTCGTATTTCCTGACATTTTCGCAGTGCACAGTGCCACCAAGTGGATCGGAGGTCACGGAACCACGATCGCGGGTGTCGTCATTGACTCTGGTATATACATTCTTTGTCCCGTTGGCAACTTGACCGATCCTCCTTCCAGGCAAGTTTGACTGGGCTCGTAGTGGCAAATTCCCTTCGTTCACGTCCCCTTCGGAGGGTTATCACGGGCTAATCTTCAGTGAAACATTCGGATCAGTTGCCTTTGCGGTGAAGCTTCGCGTTGAACTCTTGCGCGACATAGGTCCCGCATTGAATCCCTTTGGAGCTTTCCTCCTCATTCAGGGTCTTGAAACACTCAGTCTTCGCGGTCAGAGACATTGCGATAACGCGCTGGCACTAGCGACGTACGTCACCTTCTTCCTGTATCCTCCCAACCTCTCAGCTCCTGAAATGGCTACACCCTTAGCTGGCTCGAGAAACATCCCAAAATCGCATGGGTCTCGTACCTGGGGCTCAAAAATCACCCTTACCACGAACGTGCCGAGAAGTTGCTCCGTCCCAACGCGCACGGCGGCGTGTTGAGCTTTGGTATCAAAGGCGATCATAGCGTTGCGAGCACAGCGGTGGACGCTCTCCGCCTCGCGAGCAATCTCGCCAACGTGGGCGACGCCAAGACGCTTGTGATCCATCCTTCAACGACGACACATGAGCAGTTGTCCGAGGAAGAGAGACTTGCGGCCGGCGTAACACCAGATCTGATTCGGGTGCGTGTGTTTTGCTTATAGGCGAAGTTCTGATCCGTACTCACCCGTGGGACGCAGGTCGCGGTTGGAATCGAACACATCAATGATATCATTGCGGACTTTGAGCAGGCGCTGAATACCGTGCCTTGATAAAGACGAGTTTTGGTGCTGGTAAATTGAATACATGTTGTAGGATGGGTTTGATACCCTAAATTACACTGGAACATTGATTCCCGGTTACATATGTCAGTTAAATGCGCTGATGGATGCATCTCTGTCACCAAATGCTCAACCAGGACGAACACGGACAAGATTGCACGCTTCGAATCTCAATAACGTAAGTATGCGTCGCGATCACGTGCAATTAAATGTCTCCGCATGACAGAACGTAAGTCTGAAACTGAAAAAACACCACCAAACTCACAGCCGTTCGGTAGTAGAATGGCGGTAAGGCGGCAGGGTTTATGTTCCATTCCACATCATAATTATGACTACAGAAGAAAGCCCCCTGTTGGGAGACCAGCTTCCCTCAGCCCAGCCCGACTACGGTGCTCATCCCACCAAGGATTATGATGTCTACGATCGCTTCAATCGTAAACAGAAACGAGCGATCCTCGTTATCGTGGCTCTTGCTGGCCTTCTTCCCAGTGTGTCTTGCATTTCGACTCGATTCTCTCACGTTTACAAGAATTGTCGATCATTGAACAGTGTTTGTCGGTGGCTGCTTTATCCCATCGATACCCCAAATCTCCAAGGACCTCAACGCAACACCCGCCGCTGTGAGGTGTGTCTTTCAATGTATAATATCATTTTGACATCGTGACGCTTGCTCTCCAGTCTAGGCCTAAGCGTGTCCGTGCTCGCAAGTTCTGTTAGCATCGTGTTCTGGTCCGCGTACACTTCGTTCTGTAGGTCTCCTCTCATTTTCTGTACTCCCCATCCTTGTTGACTAACCTCGCCCTTGATTTTCCTGATAAGATGGTCGACGGGCGATATTCCTCTGTGGAACGCCGTTTACGGTTCTCGGTAGTTTCGCTGTCGCAGCGTCTCCTGATATAAATAGTTTGCTCTTCTGGCGTTTTGTACAGACGTTTGGTTGCTCTGGTAGTTTTGCTCTCGGAGCCGCCACCATTGGGGATATCTACAGGTTAGAAGAACGCGGAACGGCCATGGGCACTTTCTTTGGTGTGAGTCTATCCAGCATCATGGTTTCTCGCCGATGATGCTAGTGTCTGTCATTTAGGCCATGTTGTTTGGGCTCGCGATGGCACCGCCACTCGGAGGTAACTCGTCGTTCCGGTGTCTCTAATAAATGTTGATCCTCGTACGGCCATTTAGGTGCGTTGGCCGAGTTCTGGTCCTGGCGTGGTTTTCAGGCTGCACTGGGGGTATGGGGTATAATACAAGCGTTGTTGTTCGCTTTATTCCTTCCGGAAACTGCTCACCCGGGTTCGCGTGGTATCGACAACGTGCAGGGCCCAAGCAACATGCTCGTTCCAGTCAACCCACTCCGCTGCCTAACTTTCCTCCGAAGCCCAAACATCATGGCAGTCGTACGTACTTGTTTTCCCGTGCATTTTGGCATTTGTGTGACCTGAGGATCTCTCTAGACATTGGCAAATACCTTTGCACTCCTCGCGGACTATGGTGTGTCCCTAGACGGACATTTCACCGATAGAAACTTACTAACGTCCTCGAGCTGGTAGCACTGGTGGTGCCCATTGCTTATACCATCGTATGTACGCACCGAGCCTGTACATGTGTGTCTCACTGACTTGCTTAAAGGGAGCCAAATACGGATTTCAAACTGAAGGCATGATCGGTGCCCTTTTCATCCCAACCGGTCTTGGCAACTTTGGTACGCCTCCTCGTTCTTGCTTCATATCCTTTCCTATTCACGCATATCCAGTCGGTGCCCCCATCTCCGGGCGTATCTCCGATATGGTGGTACGACGGGGAAAGGAACAGCGCAAAGGTGTATGGGTCCCAGAAGATCGCCTGCGTGCGGTATGGCTCGGTGGACTCGTGCTTGTGCCCATTTCTGTTACGCTGGTCGGCTTCGTGACGACGTACGTCGACGGGACGCTCGGTTTGGTTATCAACCTCCTGTGCCTCTTTACCAACGGCCTCGGCGTATGTTGCTTTTCTCCGCCACGTCTCGCACTAGTACTGACGCGAGCGTTCATTAGGTGAATATGGTGCTCACGCCGATCGGGGCTTATACTGTCGACATCATGCCCGGGCGGAGTGCCGAAGTCATGGCGGCTATCTCGTACGTCTCTGTCCTATCCAACCCGATGATCGACAGTCGCTGATGCCTCGACCTACATCAGGGCTCTCCGTTCGCTGCTGCTCGCGCCCCTGTCTGTGCTGCTCATACCCGCTGTCGAAACCATCGGCGTCGCCGCGACCAACACCGCCGCAGGCATTTTGGCCTTGTTCGGATATTTGTAGGTGTCTCGTGGTCGTTTCCGAGTATGGTAGATTGACGCGCGGCGCAGCCTGATTTGGCTCACGATACGATATGGCAAGGAGATGCGTGCATATGCCGACGTTGGATACCCCGATTTCGACACTCAAACTTCGAGCGGCGGCGACGATACCACGACACAGAATTAGCAAAACGCTTGGAACCTTTGCAAACTAGAATGGATTGCTCATAGGCAGCCCTTGCAGAGAACAGTTATGGGAGAGGGTGAGGTAGAGTGAGGGTGACTTTAATTATTGTCATGCCACGTCTACAATGCATCTTGATCTCTTTAGAATTATTTTATGGGTTGGAAGCCAGACCCCCTGTTCCACGAGCATGTAGCCGAGGGCTCAATATCAATCCATTGTCGAGACATGTAGTGTAAGGCGAACATCAGAGAACGAAGGACGGAAAAACAAATCAATTAAATGAGTGTTCAAGCACGCGGACTAGGGACGAGACGGAAAAAGGTACAGTCCGAGACAGCCAGAACGAAACGAGCGTCAGCGAGGCGGGGTATACGCAATCATGTGGTTTTTGCCAATATAGAAAAAAAGGGTTCCAACTCGGTGATGCACAGTATACGTCGCCAGGTAATGCTCATCGTCTGGCACTTCCACGACCATAGCCAGCTTGAAGGTTGTCGAGCTCTCCTTCGAGTTGCTTGATGGCGCTGTGGGCCATCTCCAAGTCCTTGTTGAGACGGTCTCGCTCCGCGATGAGCTGTGGACAATTACGTCAGTCGCGTTCATCGAACATAATCCTCCGCTTACATGTTGTTCCCATTGTCTGAAACGAGCTTCTTCCGCCTTGACTTGCTCGGTGAAGCGCTTGCGGAGTTGCTCCTCTTCCTCCTTGAATTTGGGATTGTCGACCTTCTTGACCTTTGGCTCCCCAAACTTCCTGGTCTCCATCTGTTGTTGTCTGTAGTTCTCGTAGTGGAGCTCCTCGGTCGTCGAGATTAGGTCCAACATATGCGTCCTGATGAGAAGCGAGCGCAACTTGCGGAAATCGCAATGGTTCTCGTTCTCGACCTCGGCAACACCCCAAAGGTACTCACGACCTTTGACGACGCGCCCATCGGGGGTTTGGACGTCCTCAGTCGAACCAATAATGGAGAACGGCATGGCGTCGGCGAGCATACGAGCATGCTCTGCAGCGGCCTCGTCGTCATTTTCGACGGGAGGCTGGTAAATACGGATTCCCTGGGCGGTGATAACCTCCCGAATACGTTGCTTGAAGACGAAAAGGTCGTTCTGAGTGAGGGTGTCGGCTTTGGCGATGACGGGGATGAGATTGACACGCGTGCCGAGACGCTTCATGATCTCAATGTCGAGAGGCTTCAGACTTTGAAGTCAAATGTGAATCAGTCTGCATGTTATTGTATTTGTCACTGAACAAACTCACGTGTGTCCAGTTGCCCGAATGAAATACAAGCAGCAGTGGACCCTGAGGTCGGTCTTCTCCTCACGCTGAGGCTGTTGCTCCTGTCTCATGTAAGCCTCGTGCTGGTCATCGATGAAATCGACGATCGGGGACCAAGAGTCACGGTTGTTGACATAGTCGCCAAATCCGGGGGTATCAATGACGGAGAGCTTGACTTTGAATTGCTTCTCCTCAAGCTCGGCCTTGATTATCTCGACCTCGGTAAGCTTGTCGAGCTGCTTGTAGTGACGCCTGGTGTAGTTTTTGGCAGGCGACAACTCGGTAGTGAAGAGCGTGTTGACGAGAGTGGTCTTGCCGAGACCAGATTCACCTGTATTTTCCGGAAAACCTTCAACGAGGGTTCAAATTAGAAAGAATGATGCGACGCACCGACTACCATCATGGTGAAGTGGGCACCACGCTTGGCGACGATTTTGTGCCTCTGTACACCGACGCGACGTGAGGTTCAAAGTCTAATGCAATGGCTACGAACGAACCTGGTTAGGGAGATTTGCGATGCCAATGCCATCTGAAGAAGGTGCAGGGGAAGACATGGCAGTAAAACGTGCAAGTGCTTTCTCGATGGCGACGCGAGCAAACGGCGAAAATAAAACTCGCCACTTTTCATGGTCGTTGTTTGCCTCTATTTGTACGGATTCGCCACCGAGTGTGCCAAGAACTCAGTACAGAACTACCCGTAATGTTCACTATTTACTGCTAGATACAAGTCACGCTTGCTTACCGTGAGCCGTATGCGGACTAAACCAACCGTACTGTTCATAAAGGTCGTCTCCAAGACTAGTTAGGTCGTGTCCATCGCATCTTCCTCGTCCACATCTACCGCGCGTTCTTTTCCCTTTCTGGATCCCTTCTTCCTCTTGCGTGGAGTCGTGGAGTCGGTCGCACCTTTACTGCTGGCTTGCTCATGCGTTCCAGAAATAGGAGCCTTCTGGGGGGCTGTCTTGTCCAGCTCCACGTCCGTATATATAGTCGCCACTTGTTCAAGGAGATCCGGCGACTTGCGTTCAGGAGGCGCCAGTTCGGGCCGTGCCTTCTCCTTGAGTTGTACCTCCTTGAACCGGATACGCTGTTCGGTGGAGCCAACATGAACCAACGATCGTCTGTTTAGCTGCGCGTCGTCTACGCCCTTTGCTTAGCGTCAAGGACAGCAGGATGACACGTCTATACGCGCACTTTTTTCTTCTGTGAATAAGAGTTCTGTGCCGAGAAGCGCGTCATGACGGCCCTTGAATATGGAGCCAGAGAGCTGCAAGAATGGGGTCGGTGTATCCAAGCCCTTTGATTTCCTTCGTTATCGTCAGTGCCGTGAACAAGTGACCTACGCTCACGATCAATCTGTACGTCGAAGTGCTCGGTAGCAAGGTGGGCTCTACCATGCCCAGGTCCAGCGTCACGTATGAGACCTCTTCCTCTTCCTCGAGGTAATCTTCATCAGGTCCAAAGGAATCAACTTGTCTGTATCCCGGCACCAAGGTCGTGGCTGGCATCGTCTTTATTTGGCGACACCTTGTGATCCAAACAACGCCACGGTTCAGTTCTTCCGGTTCCCGAAATGTCCTTCCGCCCTTGTCCTGTTCTCCATAGAAAACTGAGCTCCGCATCTCGTTCATGGCTCTCCCGACAATCTCGTGACCCGTACGTCAAACAACGCAACGCATCTCCCAACGCATACCGTTCCCGCTCCGCCTTCAAGCTTCTCGAACTCAACGCCGCCTGGGGTTCCTTCCTATCAAAGAAAGACGTCCGCGCCGTCGTAGATCTCGGCGCAGCTCCAGGAGGCTGGAGTCAAGTTGTGGCAGAAAAACTCGGGTGGATTAACTTTGCCGCGCCAAACGGGGATGACTTGGATGTCACCAATGACTATACCTTCCAACCAGGACGCATACCGGGGGCCGACGCGTCGAGTTCATGGAGCTCTAAGCACGGGCGAGGCGTCATTGTATCCGTCGATTTGTTGCCTATGGCACCGATACCGGGCGTGCACACCATGCAGATGGACTTCTTATCCCCCCAAGCCGGGGCCGCGATCAAAGCTGCCCTTAGTACCCCCGAGAATCCCTCGGGGACGGCGGATATCATTCTCTCAGATATGGCAGCCAATTTCTCAGGATATAAGACACGAGATGTGGAAAGCAGCCTTGATATATGTCAGTCGGTATTCGACTTTGCCAAGGACAACCTGCATGCGCGAGATACGCCGCAAGGAGCGACGAAGGGACGCAGAGGTGGTATACTGTTGTAGGTGAAGCTACCATGCATCATGACTGTTACTGATGTCTTGTCCATGGGAAGGCTTAAGCACTTTGCCCATCCATTGTTGCAAGAGTTCCGAAAACGTTTGCTAGAGCCCAACTTCCATGCCGTCCATTACATCAAACCAACGTCTAGCAGGGCCGAGTCCGCAGAAGGTTATTGGTTGTGTCGAGGATGGAAAGGCGTGACTTCATGACAATCATCTAATTTCATACAACACATAACATTGTCAACATAGGCGTAATATACAAATATAATGGTCATAGTGGACAGAGAATAACGTGCCAGACATTCACGATTTAATTCAAGATTTCAGCGGGGCTATCCGCAACCAACAATATAATGGCGACACTTAGGCACCGAAGCCATAGAGGGTACGGCCGGAACGCTTGAGCGCATATACAACATCAAGAGCAGTGACGGTTTTCCTACGTCGGTGTCAGTTGGTACACAGCATATAAATGGCTGCAAATCGTCTTCTCACCTCTTTGCGTGTTCGGTGTATGTGACAGAGTCACGGATGACCTGGTATACGGAGTCAGACATCGGAGCCGAGACAAGTACCCGAAGCGTGACTCACGTTCTCAAGGAAAATCTTCAAAACCCCACGGGTCTCCTCATAGATAAGACCAGAGATACGCTTGACACCACCACGACGAGCGAGACGACGAATGGCCTGGCAAGTTCAGATGGACGTCAGATATGTCCAAGAGAACGGGAGGACAGGACGCACGGGCTTTGTGATACCCTGAATGTTGTCACGAAGGATCTTGCGGTGGCGTTTGGCACCTCCCCTAGGCTCCGGGTCAGTGTGGGTCGTGACACCAAGGGACGCGAACTTACTTTCCAAGACCTTTTCCGCCCTTTCCACGTCCAGACATTGGTAATGAGGTATGTAACTTGGGTGGGTGGGTGAGGTATGTACGATGTGGTAGTGGTGGTAGTGGTTTAGAGTTGAGAGGCGCGTCTGCGTTGATTGGCGTGTCGGCCTATTTTATGCAGTATTCAAGTCACATGATCTCCAGAGTCGCGGTGCACGAGCCACAACAAAGTCAAATAATCCTCCACCATCCCCTTTGTCCATACTCAAGTGCTTTGAGACACATGCCGCCCACGCTTGACGATATGTTCAGTTGCAGCAGGACGCTAAGAAAGAAGAGCATTTTGAGGTGAGGGTGCAGGATAACGGGATGCCCATTCGCTATTGTTGGGCTCGTTCTCAATTTTAGAAGGCCAAAAGAAACCAACCACCTGTTAGTAGCTCTTAGTTCAATAGTTGTCCCTGTCGATGATGTGAGGCTTAGGTTTCACCATCGCCCGAGATTTCAGTAAGGATTTCCGCTGTCGAGGCGCCTTGGCTACGCATATTTGTTCACGTGTACAGCATTTCGGCTTTGCCACAAACCGCGATATCGATTGATACTTCGAGTTAGATTGGCATGAATTCAGACGGTATGTACTCGCTTCTTTCTGTTGGCATGAGTGATCAGGCATGTACCAGTTCTACGGCTAGAGTCACAGGGAGAATCGCTTTTCATCAAGTTTTGGCAGCAAGGAGGCGGGATCGATTGCCTTGACGAAGCTATCACCCTCCAACGACATGCATTGAAATTGTGCCCAGCCGGGGACTCCAGCCGATCACGGTCGTTGAACACCTTGGCAATGTACCTCACTACTCGGTACATTCAACTTGGGGTGATGGGGAATCTGGATGAAGCCTTTGTTCTCCGTCAAGAGGCACTGGACCTATGCCCATCAGGGCACCCTTATCGATTCGCTCCTTTGATCGGTTTTGCAGTTTGTCTCTCCACTCGATTCAACCAGCTCGGGAGAATAGAGGACCTCGACGAGAGCATTACTTGCGGCAGAGAAGCACTGAAACTTTGCCCACTGGGGCACCCCGGCCGATGGGAGTCACTGAACGTCCTTGCAGTTTCTCTCTCCACTCGGAACGACCAGCTGGAGATGATGGAAAATTTGGACGAAGCTATTGTCCTCAGTCGTGAAGCACTTGCACTTTGCCCATCAGGTCACCCCAGTCGATCCGATTCTTTGATCAACCTTGCCGAGTATCTCTCCGCTCGGTATCAGCAGCTCGGGAAGATGAAAGACCTCATCGAAGGTATTGCCCTCGGCCGAGAAGCACTGGAGCTTTGCCCATGCGGACATCCCAGTCGAGCGGTTTCTTTGAATTGCCTTGCACGTAATCTATCCAATCGATATAACAGGCTTGGGAAGATGAAAGACATGGACGAGGCGATCGTGCTGGGCCGAGAAGCGCTCACCTTTTGGCCACCAGAGAGACCCAATCGATGGAAGCCGTTAACTGGCCTTGCTGCTCGCCTCACCGATCGGTACTTCCGACTCGGGGTGATAGATGATCTTGACGAGGCTATCTTCCTCAATAGAGAAGCACTCGAACTATGCCCGCCTGAAAATCCTAATCGTTTCGTCCCTTTGAACGCTCTTGCAGCTGATCTCTCCACCCTGTACAGCCTATTTCGGGAGATGAAAGACCTGGATGAGGCCATTATCCTCGGTCGAGAAGAGCTTTCTCTTCGCCCGCCCGGGCACCCAGATCGATCGCACTCATTAAACAACCTTGCGCTTCGTCTAACAAGTCGATACAAACGGGTTGACATGATACAAGACCTGAATGATGCCATTGTCTTCGGCCAAGAAGCATTGGAATTTCTTCCGCCTGCACACCTCAATCGATCAATCGCACTAAACAACCTTGCAAGTCATTTTGCCCTTCGGCATGACCGGCTCAAGGAATCGAAGGACCTGGATCAGGCTATTTCCCTTAACCGGGAAGCGCTGGAACTTTGCCCGTCTGGGAACCCTGATCGATCCTATGCCTTGCTCTGTCTTACATCCACCCTTTATGATCGGTTCACGCGAATAGGCGATGTAAACGACCAGGACGAGTTATTCAGTCTTTATGCTGAACTGGATGTGCTACAAACGGTGTCTTCCATTGATTTGGTTGCTGCCAAATCATGGATTTGTGCAGCTGAAAGATGCCAGCATCCCACGACACTCGCAGCGTATCGCACCTCTCTTCGATTACTCGTCGAACATTTGGTTACTCTTCCACTATTACCACAAAACCTCGACATCCTGAAGAATAAGAATCATATATTTACATCATCGCTCGCTGTGGATGCGTTTTCCGCTTACCTCCGTAACCACTCTCCCGCCGATGCCGTCGAGCTTCTTGAACAGGGACGAGGCGTTTTTTGGAACCAGCTCACTCGCCTCCGTTCCCCGCTTGACGATGTCATTGCATCTGGCCAGGCTGGCGAGAAATTGGCGGACAAATTCACAGCGTTGGCCTCACGAATTCGCAACATGCTCAATTCACCTGACACAGCCGAACATGATCGGGCGTGGCGTCTCAATGTCCGATTGCAAAAAGTCGTGACTAATATCCGCGGGCTCCCTGGTCTCTCGCGATTCCTTCTACCTCCTCTCTTCTTAGACCTCCAACAGGCAGCCAGCGAAGGGCCTGTCATCATTGTGAATGCGAGCCAATATAGCTGTGACGCACTCGTTGTCCTGCTCAACCAAGATCCTGTTCACATTCCGTTGTCAATCACTTTAGAAGGAGTTGGAATGCTATCTTCAAGGCTGCGTACCTTGACCCAGCGCATAATATCCATGGGGGTGCATCAGGTGACAAGAGAACTTGGCCGCATCTTGCGGGAACTCTGGGATGATGTTGTTTCACCTATTGTCAAATTTCTCCAGACCCTATATCCTTCTCGATCACGCATCTGGTGGTGCCCCACTTCCGAGTTCTCTCTTCTGCCCCTGCACGCTGCCGGTCCGTACAGGAAGGGCCAATGGAATCTTGCCGATATCTACATTTCGTCCTACACACCTACTTTGACAGCGCTCATTCGTGCTAGACAGCACGATGCGCCGGATTCTGTAGCAGAAGAGAAACATTTTGTTGCCATCGGTCAAGCAGAGGCTCTCGGTGAGGATAAACTCGTTTCCGTCGGTGACGAGCTAGCTGCCGTTGCTCGACACGTCGATGGTCTTGCAACATTCACGCGCATCGAGGGTCAGGAAGCTTGCATCTCTCGAGTCGCTGAAGAACTCAGCAAGAATCAATGGGTCCACCTTGCGTGTCACGGTCTCTCAAACTCGCAGCTGCCGTTCGAATCCGCGTTTGCGCTTGCCGATGGACACCTTACCATTCAGCACATCATCCAATACGAGCTGAAGAATTCCCAATTTGCGTACCTGTCTGCTTGTCATACGACGGTTGGGGATGAAGAGAGCCCCGACGAGGTGATTCATCTCGCTTCGGCAATGCAGTTTGCTGGGTTCCGTTCAGTAGTTGGGACGATGTGGGCAGTGGACGATGGTGAGGCAAACAAGATCACCTCGAGCTTTTACAAACACATGTTAGATGAGTCTGGGCGTCTGGATCATACCCGTGCAGCGCTTGCGTTGAACAAGACACTGAGATCGGCGGATGCACCCTTTCATCAACGTGTTCTGTATATACATATAGGTGCCTAGTTTTATGGGGTGGTTGCTGTCTTGCTACATTTTACTCCTAGTGCCATGCAATGTTATTGAATATGGATCTTAGGATCTTTGTCAACGACGCGGAGAGGGGGCTTAATGAGTCCGTGGCGTTCCTGTCTCACGATAGGAGCTCAGATCAATACAAACTCAGACTGCTCTATGCCAATCTCGAGACGAGAGTAATTGCCAGACCAACATGAACTCGAAAAGATGGCTGTCTCGGCTCCAGGCTCTGGCTTTTACCTGTGCTTCGATCGTCCCGGGTTTATACGGTGCACTGTGCACCAGGCATCCTCTCGGTATCGGCGACTTGCATACAGCGACCGACTTGTCTCCGTTAAATGAAACAAAGAAGAACGCTACCTCCGAGAAGAAGTGCCAGTGGTTGCCGTTGTTCGGTACTATACCAAACCGATGACCTAAGGCCGACCCAGAATCGTCACAGCCTTTTTTTTGCTACCCACTGGCAGTGTATTATTTAAGGCCAGGACGCGTACTGTTGCACACTTACACATCGCACCCATGCATTCCCCAGATCTCATTGTCTCTAACCCGCTATCGCTCTCTGAACAGCTGAGGGGGCGAACCGACGAGCTGCGGTCCAGGATAGTCAAGGCCAACTACAACACCAAATTCGCTCAGATCACCCCCGAGCTCAGCGACTTTCGTCATGCGACTGCTGGCCGTATCGACGAAATGGATGATGACATTCTTTCCGAGTTATTTCGGAAAACAGTTGATTTCACAAACTATGACTCGTATGCACCATTCGTTGCAAGGTTTTTTGAAAAACCGTGCAAAGCAAGTGCCATAGTCGACTTGTTTGCCCCTGGACTGCCGGATTATCTGATCGACTCCAGCTCAACATCCGGTGGTCTTCCGAAAACCTTTACCAATTATAACCGCTTGTCGAAAATTGGATCTTCGGATGCCGGATCGTGCGCGATCTCTACTCTCCGGAAATGCACTACCGCATTCGTGTGGTATCTGAGGTGCGATAAAATGATTGTTGAGGATGAAGCCAATTGTCCCGTGGCGAAAATCTATCCAACCTATGGGCCAGTTGTCTTCCACAGGACATGCTTGAATCTGCACCCTGAAAAGGATGAAGAAAAGATGGCAACATTCAGTACGGCGCAAACGACCTCCATATGCATGTTTTGTTGACTTGTCACCTTGCCAGTATCCGACCATGCTGCGCCGTATGCTGCGGGATTTATCAAGACATGGCGGTCTTTCCTTCTTATCCATGCACTGTTTTCAGTCGCTAGCAGGTCCCTCGAGACTATGTCGATGGTGTTTATCAGCTCGTTTGTGGACATGATCCGCCACCTTGACACGGAGTTCGACACAGTGGTGGACTGTATCGCGAACGGTACAATCCCAGATTTGGATGGGATAGCCGAAGTCCGGCAATACTTGGAGGTCGGTACCAGTTATCGAAATGGGTATTAAGAACTGAACATTGACCAGTTGTGTATCTCGGCGGACCCCGAACGTGCGGCGGAGCTGCGTCGTATCGGCCGACCATCTTCTCGACAGGGGTGGTGTGGTCACGTTTGGCCGAATTTGCGTTCAATCACTGCTATTTCCAGCGGTTCTTTCGAGTCATCTGTCCCATTGGTACGTTTATTGTCCAAGTAGACCCGTTTTCCTCCCTTTACTGGTGATGCATAGGCTCGATGGTTCCTTGGCTCCAAGATCGCCTTACGTCCTCTTGCCTATGCTTGTACGGAGGCCTACATTGGGTCGCCTTACAACCCACTCGAGTTGAACCAGTTCAAGCCAGTTAACGAAATTATCCTCGAATTTTTAGATATAAGCAAGAGTGATTCAATTAGTTCCCTTGCACAACTCGTGGGTAAATCACGTTAGGCGAGGGTCATCGCTGACTAGTAACGTAGTGGGAGGTTGAGACGGGAAGACGATACGAAGTCGTACTAACGACCCGGGATGGCCTTTGGCGATATCGTCTCGGGGACGTAGTCGAGATCTCAGGATTCGACCCAACAGATGGCGTTCCCATCATCCGATTTGTCGAGCGACGCAAGTAAGCGTTCTTATACACCCACATGCGTTTGCTGACCAATCCCTTAACAGTGTGATCATGCGCTTCCCAGATTTCATGGTAACTGAAAAAGAGCTGAGGGCCGCCATGGCGTCCGTGGTGGTCAAAGTCGTCGACTGGACCACAACGATCGATGATCGATGTATCCCTGCTACGATTGGATTCTTCGTTGAACTGGCTTACGATCAAGGTGTGCATAACTTCCCAAGTATCCGTACCCTTGCTCATGAAACACGCTTTTCATCGGACATGGGCATGGGAGGTAGTCTCCGATCTTGCGCTCATGCCGCAACGTTTCCTCGATGAGCTGACACGATCAAACCCAAATGCCGCTTGGGCCGTTGCATACGATGCATTTCGCAAACCCACTGTCCGGCTCGTTCCATCTGGGACGTTCAGCGCCTTTCGTCAACTGAAACTCGATGAGGGTATTAACAACATCGGACAGGTCAAGGTGCCCGTCGTCCTGCCCAAGGTTGCGTACGTAACATGGTTTTCGAGTCGGGTCGTGCAGGAGTTGTGAGTGTCGTCATGAGTGGGTTCCCACATTTTTGAATTAGTGCATGTCCCTGATAATGTTCAAAATGGAGCAGAACGACCGGTGACTTGTTTTGAATTATGCTACCCACACTGTTTTGTTCTTCTTTCACGCTCACGCTAAAATGTTGTAAATCAATTCGTCATGTTACTTGGTGGTTTGACACACCCGCTTGTACAAAATTATATTTATGCAAAGCTGCAGGAGCGATAGCACAGTAACCGACCCTTCCTAACGAAGCAGGAGGCGAGTGATCAGGCCGTTTCCTGCCTCATTTTGCAGCCTTCCGGACCCCTTGGACCTGCTTGCATTACGTAGCACTAGGACCAAAAAAAATAACCTATGTACACACCCATTACAACATGACTGACCCCAACGTTTCATTCAATTACTCAGGCTCGTAGCACTAGGCGGGATGTTCGAAGGCTACTGGAACGACACGTAACTTTGATGCCGCATCAGCCCCGCGGCCGAACTTAGTTCGGAACTTTTGCCACAATTTTCTTTTGACACTTGCCAGTGACGGAAGCTACGAAGACTAGGTGTCACTACTCATTCAAGTTAACACCAAGGTTCCCTGAAAATGGTCGTAAATCGTATGCAGTAGTAAGTGCTTTGGCCGATTCACTTTTGGGCTGAACAGTTCACACTGGACTACGGTCCGTGCAGGGCGAGTTGTTTTGCCAAATCAAAGCAATCCATGGATGATGGATCAGTTCGTCAAAGCGGTGTAGTCCTTTCGGCTCTAAACGTTGAACAATGGGTTTGGTTTGTGGATGGCGCGCGGCAGCATTGGAACACTGACTCAGAGTGTGGACCAAAGTGTGACGTCAGGCTCGTCAGACTCTCAGCCACGTTGCCAATGGTATTTAAACTTGACTACCACTTGACTCCCCCTGTCAAATCCATTTCCTCCTCCATTTACTCTCTTACTCAGCCGTCGCTGTTAGCGGGCACTTTCTCTAGATCTCGCTGTTGTTATCTGGGTGCATCACCTCAATGTCCAACCTCAACCTCTAGACGAGTGCGCACGCGAGCTGCCCGGGTAGACGAATGGACGCGGCCACAGCAAGCCCTTGCCCTCTAATGTCTTCTGCCACCACGAGGCTCTTCGCCTCAGAGTCGAACTTTGTTACCCGCAGTGCTCGATTGTGCTCGATTGTGCTCGATTCCTGCATACGAGACGGGTACGCTAGATATCCGAGCGCACCGATCATCGCGAGCGCTGCGCGCCATGACTGTTTGCACCGTCCTTTCTGGTGATGGTGGGACTCTTCTCCACGATCGACTTTTGTTACTCGCCGAGCCCCTGTTATGCTCGAATCCTCTAGGCAATAAGGCACGTGAGATGCCCGAATATACTGATCATAGCTCGGGCCGAGCGCTGTGATGATTGTTCGAACCCGCCCTTTGCGGTCACGAGAGGGCTCTTCCTCACGCCTGGACTTGTGTTACTCGCCGAGCCCGATTATGCTCGAATCTTCCAGGCAGATGGCACGCGAGTTCCATGGATATATCGATCCTCGCGACTGGAGCGCACTCCGATTCATTGTGACCATAACGGAACTCTGCTCCACGCGGTCGACTTGCCGAGCCCAATTATGCTCGATTCCTGCTTGGAAGACTGCACGCGAGTTTCCCGATT